>CM070477.1:1225203-1255203 GCA_036324585.1 Champsocephalus esox | reverse complement strand
ATATATGTGCCGATGTAGGAGGGAACCAACCCAAGCAGAGGTTTATAAATAAAACCCAACCAATGGGAAAGTGTGCGAGCAGACGAAGATGGCTAATTAGCAGCAGCATATAAAAGTGCAGTGGCGTACTTGATACCCACATCCAGTGATACATCGTAAGGCTCAATGGTACACAGTATCCAAGCTCTTTAGGCACTGGTCAGAGGCGTTCATGTATAGCAGGTCACCATCCTCTAATACAGGTATCAACGCTGCAGATATCAGATGTTTCCTCGTCTGAAAACAGAAACAGGATTTATTCCTGTAAAAGAAAACTAATTTTATTTTTAGCTTTGAGACAACATTTTCCGTGTGTAACTTGAAAGACAAGTTCTGTTCAATAAGAAGTAGCAGATATGTGTAAGTCGTGACCCTCTCAATGTCAGTCCCTTGAGCAGTACACATCTTGAGTAGAACAGATGGTAACTTTTTGCCATTCGAAAATATCATCACTTTGGATTTTTCAGCATTTAATACCAGTTGATATGAATGGGTTGGTATGACATCAAAGGCAGACTGGAGGAAATCTAGACGTTTGCTCTATAGAGGCGGAGGAACAATAAATAACTGCATAAAAATGGTAAGAAGCATTTGCTAAATTATTACATAGATTATTTACATATATGGTAAAAAGAATGGGTCCTAATATGGAACCTTGTGGCACACCCTTTGCTATCGGGAGGAAGGAAGAAAAGGACCCAGAGAATTGGACGCATTGGGTTCTCGCTGATAAATAATTTAAAAACCAACCTCCAGTATGCCTCGATACGCCGATACTGTGAAGTCTTCCCGTCAGGACGATATGATCAACTGTGACGCCTTTGACAAACCAATAAATAGAGCTGCACAATACTTTTTACAGTCCAATGCCTCAAGTATGTTGTTCACCACTTTAATAGCAGCAGTTGTTGTGCTGTGTTGTATTCTAAAACCGGATTGGTGTTCTGACAAAATATCATTTGTGTCCAAGTATAATTTAAGTTGTTCACTGAGAAGCTTTTCGACAACACATCATTTTGAAATTGGCCTATGATCATAAACAGATGAGGGATCCGCTCCTTTCAGTAAAGGAAGAACATGCAGATTTCCATATGTTAGGAATCTCATTGTTGGAAAGAGTTAAATTAAAAAGATAAGTAAGCGGCTCAGCTATAAAGTCTGCTGCTAATTTAAGAAAATGAGGAGGAAGCTGATTTGTGTGGATCCAGATTCTGCAATGCTTTATGGACCTCTATCACCTCGATAAAAGTAAAATTGAATGGCTGAGCCACGGGATGGGATGAAGGTGGTGAGGAATCAACGTTCTGTCCAGGGCCCGAATGTAGGGACTCAAACAAAGAACCAGATGAAATAAAATGTTCACTAAAGCAGTTGAGAATGGCCGATTTCTCAGTGAGGGTTTGCGAGTCTTTAACAATGCAGGCTGGTCATTCAGTTTTAGTTTCTGTTCCAAATGAGTTTTTTATTACCTTCCAAAATGTCCTTGGATCATTTAAGTTACTAGTAGTATTAGAAATGTAGTACTCAGATTTTGCCTTTTTAACTAGGAAGGTGAATTGATTTCGGAGCTGTCTAAAAACAATCCAGTCCACTTGGGATTTCGATGTTCTGGCCCTTGCCCAGGCGATATCCCTTTCCTTTAGAATGCTGCCTGTGAGGACTAAACCAGGGATTTTTTAGCCCTTTCACCCTAAATTTGCGGAAAGGAGCACGTTTGTTTATAATTCTAGCAAAAGCCTCATGAACATAATCCCAGGCCAGTTCAACATCACTAATGAGAGAGATCTTGTTCCAATCAAAATCCCACAGGTCATGAAAAAATGCTTGCTCGCAAAAACGTTTAAAGTGACGTTTAAAAACTATTTGTGGTCTTGTTTTTGGAAGCTTAGCTCGCCTGATTGTAGCTATAGCGCTGTGGTCACTCATATCATTTACACAAATACCAATATCCAAAAACTTATGAGGCGCATTTGTTAAAAATAAGTCGATAAGAGACGATTTATCTTGGTGTTTAAGATTAGGACGAGTTGGGCTATTGATAAGTTGCGTAAGATTGAAAGAGTCACAGGTTGGAGACAGAGGACAACCAGTCCCAGTTAAAGTCTCCAGCAATTACAATCTCATTAAAATCCAAGCAAGATAACTGACGACTCAGTGATGATAACGCCTCAATGCTTGCTGAAGGGGGTCGATAGCCCCTACAGCAGTGATGAACTGACCCTTAAGAAGTTCCAATTGTCTGCTGAGAGACACAGTTGATTGGATGGTAGCATGGAATTTTGTTTTTACATAAATTGCAACGCCACCACCTTTTCTGGGACGCTCACAACGAAACCCATTGTAACCCTTAATTGTAATGTCTTTGTCCGTGATCGATTTCTTTAGCCAAGTTTCAGATAAAACAAGAACATCAGAATCAGAGGACCAGATTTTCCTGTGGTCCATTTTAGGAAGTAGACTTCGGACATTTATGTGGACGATACCAAGACCCGACCTTGCTTTAAAATCATCAGGGGTACTCAGACAATTACAATCTGGTCCAGGGTTTGGATGAACGTTCCTGATAAGAGGAGCAGGATAACAATGAAACGTTTCCCTTTCACCCAAGTCGTTGTTTGCATAGATTCATTATATTGGCCCATTACTCTCTTTCCACCATAGGAACACGAGCTCATCGAAAACAACCAGTTATAAGGACTACAAAGACGAATAAGACAAGGCAGATACATGAGATCCTTGGGGATTAGAACGCTCCAATTTACAGAGCTCTTAAACAAAGCAGAATCCCAGTTTGTGTCTTCACTAGGGAAGACGAGATGAGGCACAGTTTGGACTTCATACCCTTCACGCACCTCATACGGATGGAGACTAGTCAGGAGGAGACAAATAGGTATTAGGAGAAACATGCTGGGTGGCATGTGTCAGGGGGTCGAGAGGGCCTGCTGAAGAAATCCAGAAATCAGCACCGGAATGCCGTCCGCGTTTTCCGTCCGGCCGAAGATGAGAAATGCCAGGTCCGGACTTTCAGTCTCAACGAACCCGTTCTTATTATCCATCCATGAACGATCCCAGTCCACCAACGTCCAAAGTAGAGACACAGGTGGCGTTTCAGCTGCGGGGAGTGAGCCCAGGCTCCGCAGTCCAGGCGGATGGAGTGGTCCCAGGAACGGGGCAGTGATGTCTAGCCGTAACGTTACGGCATCAACAACCCCGGGTGCACTGTCCAAAACCGCTCACAGATATCGACCGGTGTTTTACAGCGATAGCAGATATCACGTAGACAACACGAGAACAGACACGAGAGCACAGCGGACAGGACAGACGGGCTGCCATCTTGGATTTGTTTAGCTGCTGCTTTTTTGGGTTATAAAGAGAAGTGAGAGGAGGAGCGATAGCATCTGCTGCATCTTTAGAAAGAGAGTTACACTCCGCGTACAGAAACAGGAAGCTGGAGTTTCCTCTGCCTGTTGGAAGCACTGAGAGGTTGGGTTACATCAACACAGGAAGTAGAGAAAAGAGGAATACCTGAAAGTAGTCGGTGATGAAGGAGCCCATCTCCGTTTTCAGGAGCCACCTGAAAACAGACGAGAGGTTAGAAGAAGAAGAAGAAGAAGAAGAAGAAGAAGAAGAAGAAGAAGAAGAAGAAGAAGAAGAAGAGAAGAAGAAGAAGAAGAAGAAGAAGAAGAAGAAGAAGAAGAAGTAGAGTTGGTCACCTGATGCTCTCGTTCAGCGTGAACAGCTCGTTAGTCTGCAGCGCCGAACCCTGAAACACCTGCATCACTGCTGACTGCACGCTGAGGCACACACACACACACACACACACACACACACACACACACCGTTAAAGTTATAACTACAAAACATATTAGCCGTTCAAATACCAGTAATATTCCACACTTCCACGGCTAAAAATAAAAGACAACAATACATCTTGTGTACTTAAAAATACTCTCCTTTCACAAGTTTGCCCAGCACTACTTTTTACAGAGTGGAGCCTGAACGCATCGCAGAGCACTTTTTACAGAGTGGAGCCTGAACGCATCGCAGAGCACTTTTTACAGAGTGGAGCCTGAACGCATCGCAGAGCACTTTTTACAGAGTGGAGCCTGAACGCATCGCAGAGCACTTTTTACAGAGTGGAGCCTGAACGCATCGCAGAGCACTTTTTACAGAGTGGAGCCTGAACGCATCGCAGAGCGGCTCTAAAGGCCGGACACACCGAGACGATGTCGGCCGTCGCTGGGCGTGCGGTCGCCCCGCTCAGATTGCTGTGCCGCACCGTCGTGTCTTTTCGGCCGCGCCGACACCTTTTTGGCCGAAAACCCACCGATCAGTCGGCCAAAGGCAGTCGGTCAAATACATCCCTCTGATTGGCTGTTCAGCTGGCGAATCAGTACATGAGAAGCAAAACGGAAGTGAGGGACCCAAACAAACGATTAAGAAGGCAAATCTGAGACTTCATTAAACTCCAGCTCTCGACAGGTTCGGGAAATCCCCGTGAGCTGGAGAGGACATGGAACGCACGCAGTCTGTTCTTCTTCTCTGGTTATCACGCAGTCTGTTCTTCTTCTCTGGTTATCACGCAGTCTGTTCTTCTTATCTGGTTGTCACGCAGTCTGTTCTTCTTCTCTGGTTATCACGCAGTCTGTTCTTCTTATCTGGTTGTCACGCAGTCTGTTCTTCTTCTCTGGTTATCACGCAGTCTGTTCTTCTTCTCTGGTTATCACGCAGTCTGTTCTTCTTCTCTGGTTATCACGCAGTCTGTTCTTCTTATCTGGTTGTCACGCAGTCTGTTCTTCTTCTCTGGTTATCACGCAGTCTGTTCTTCTTCTCTGGTTATCACGCAGTCTGTTCTTCTCTCTGGTTATCACGCAGTCGGTTCTTCTTCTCTCGGTTATCACGCAGTCTGTTCTTCTTCTCTGGTTATCACGCAGTCTGTTCTTCTTCTCTGGTTATCACACAGTCCGTTCTTCTTCTCTGGTTATCACGCAGTCTGTTCTTCTTCTCTGGTTATCACGCAGTCTGTTCTTCTTCTCTGGTTATCACGCAGTCTGTTCTTCTTCTCTGGTTATCACGCAGTCTGTTCTTCTTCTCTGGTTATCACGCAGTCTGTTCTTCTTCTCTGGTTATCACGCAGTCGGTTCTTCTTCTCTCGGTTATCACGCAGTCTGTTCTTCTTCTCTGGTTATCACGCAGTCTGTTCTTCTTCTCTGGTTATCACACAGTCCGTTGTTCTTCTCTGGTTATCACGCAGTCTGTTCTTCTTCTCTGGTTATCACGCAGTCTGTTCTTCTTCTCTGGTTATCACGCAGTCTGTTCTTCTTCTCTGGTTATCACGCAGTCTGTTCTTCTTCTCTGGTTATTGACTTTGAGGTCTTACTGCTTCGCCAAATCAGTCTGAAAATAAATCTTAAAGCTGCTCTAGATGCCATGAGTTTACAGGAGCAGAGTTAGTCAGCGTTGTCTCCATGATATCTAATCCACTTCAACATCTGACCCTAAAGAGCCCCAAGTCACACACACACACACACACACACACACACACACACACCACACACACACACACACACACACACACACACACACACACACACACACACACACACACACACACACACACACACACACACACACACACACACACACACACACACACACCACACACACACACACACACACACACACACACACACACACACACACACACACACACACACACACACACACACACACACACAGTTTTCAGTCTTTCTCTACCACTCCTTCAAAATAAAAGAACAGCAACAGACAGTCACTGCCATCAGTCAGTGTGTGTGTGTGTGTGCATGTGTGTGTGTGTGTGTGTGTGTGTGTGTGTGTCACAGCTGGTTGACAGGAAGTGGCCCTGGCTGCCACCTCCGCTTCCTACTAAACATCCTGCGCCGACAGGAAGCCTCCGGAGAGTTCCACAGCCTTCCGAGCCGCGCTCACGTCGTCCGCCATTCCTTCACTATCCATCACAGATATTTACGAGCCGAGTCCGTTTCAATTGTATCTTCAGAATGAATGTTTGGTTCATCGCACACACAGGACCGCATGAAGCCACGAGCATGTTGTTGTGTTCTGAAGATGAATATATATATATATTCTTACAGCGATAGCTCTGAGCCCGTGACATACATCATTTACATCCCTCATTAAAACGCTTTATTTCTGGATCTAATGTACAATTTGATGCATGTGTACACAAAAATACAAAAGAACGAATAACTGGAATTCAAATAAATAAATATAAGTCATAGAAATATCAGATATCTACGTGTGCAAATAAATAAATGAATATAATTGTTGTGGAAAACAGCACACAGCACTTTACAGCTCCTGTTTATACCCATAACACACACACACACACACACACACACACACACACGAACACACACACACACACACACCACAGAGACCACACACACACACACACACACGAGGTTGTGTCATAACACATGGAGATAATATCTGTTTTGTGAGATTCACGGATCAGTGATCTGTGCTCAAGTTTTACTGAGGAAACATTTTAAAGAGTCCTCTCCTGCTGATGTTCAGGTGTATATCAGTATGTAGTGTCTCTACTTTAAAGAGTCCTCTCCTGCTGATGTTCAGGTGTATATCAGTATGTAGTGTCTCTACTTTAAAGAGTCCTCTCCTGCTGATGTTCAGGTGTATATCAGTATGTAGTGTCTCTACTTTAAAGAGTCCTCTCCTGCTGATGTTCAGGTGTATATCAGTGTGTAGTGTCTCTACTTTAAAGAGTCCTCTCCTGCTGATGTTCAGGTGTATATCAGTATGTAGTGTCTCTACTTTAAAGAGTCCTCTCCTGCTGATGTTCAGGTGTATATCAGTATGTAGTGTCTCTACTTTAAAGAGTCCTCTCCTGCTGATGTGCAGGTGTATATCAGTATGTAGTGTCTCTACTTTAAAGAGTCCTCTCCTGCTGATGTTCAGGTGTATATCAGTATGTAGTGTCTCTACTTTAAAGAGTCCTCTCCTGCTGATGTTCAGGTGTATATCAGTATGTAGTGTCTCTACTTTAAAGAGTCCTCTCCTGCTGATGTTCAGGTGTATATCAGTATGTAGAGTCTCTACTTTAAAGAGTCCTCTCCTGCTGATGTTCAGGTGTATATCAGTATGTAGTGTCTCTACTTTAAAGAGTCCTCTCCTGCTGATGTTCAGGTGTATATCAGTATGTAGTGTCTCTACTTTAAAGAGTCCTCTCCTGCTGATGTTCAGGTGTATATCAGTATGTAGTGTCTCTACTTTAAAGAGTCCTCTCCTGCTGATGTTCAGGTGTATATCAGTATGTAGTGTCTCTACTTTAAAGAGTCCTCTCCTGCTGATGTTCAGGTGTATATCAGTATGTAGTGTCTCTACTTTAAAGAGTCCTCTCCTGCTGATGTTCAGGTGTATATCAGTATGTAGTGTCTCTACTTTAAAGAGTCCTCTCCTGCTGATGTTCAGGTGTATATCAGTATGTAGTGTCTCTACTTTAAAGAGTCCTCTCCTGCTGATGTTCAGGTGTATATCAGTATGTAGTGTCTCTACTTTAAAGAGTCCTCTCCTGCTGATGTTCAGGTGTATATCAGTATGTAGTGTCTCTACTTTAAAGAGTCCTCTCCTGCTGATGTTCAGGTGTATATCAGTATGTAGTGTCTCTACTTTAAAGAGTCCTCTCCTGCTGATGTTCAGGTGTATATCAGTATGTAGTGTCTCTACTTTAAAGAGTCCTCTCCTGCTGATGTTCAGGTGTATATCAGTATGTAGTGTCTCTACTTTAAAGAGTCCTCTCCTGCTGATGTTCAGGTGTATATCAGTATGTAGTGTCTCTACTTTAAAGAGTCCTCTCCTGCTGATGTTCAGGTGTATATCAGTATGTAGTGTCTCTACTTTAAAGAGTCCTCTCCTGCTGATGTTCAGGTGTATATCAGTATGTAGTGTCTCTACTTTAAAGAGTCCTCTCCTGCTGATGTTCAGGTGTATATCAGTATGTAGTGTCTCTACTTTTAAAGAGTCCTCTCCTGCTGATGTTCAGGTGTATATCAGTATGTAGTGTCTCTACTTTAAAGAGTCCTCTCCTGCTGATGTTCAGGTGTATATCAGTATGTAGTGTCTCTACTTTAAAGAGTCCTCTCCTGCTGATGTTCAGGTGTATATCAGTATGTAGTGTCTCTACTTTAAAGAGTCCTCTCCTGCTGATGTTCAGGTGTATATCAGTATGTAGTGCCTCTACTTTAAAGAGTCCTCTCCTGCTGATGTTCAGGTGTATATCAGTATGTAGAGTCTCCACTTTAAAGAGTCCTCTCCTGCTGATGTTCAGGTGTATATCAGTATGTAGTGTCTCTACTTTAAAGAGTCCTCTCCTGCTGATGTTCAGGTGTATATCAGTATGTAGTGTCTCTACTTTAAAGAGTCCTCTCCTGCTGATGTTCAGGTGTATATCAGTATGTAGTGTCTCTACTTTAAAGAGTCCTCTCCTGCTGATGTTCAGGTGTATATCAGTATGTAGTGTCTCTACTTTAAAGAGTCCTCTCCTGCTGATGTTCAGGTGTATATCAGTATGTAGTGTCTCTACTTTAAAGAGTCCTCTCCTGCTGATGTTCAGGTGTATATCAGTATGTAGTGTCTCTACTTTAAAGAGTCCTCTCCTGCTGATGTTCAGGTGTATATCAGTATGTAGTGTCTCTACTTTAAAGAGTCCTCTCCTGCTGATGTTCAGGTGTATATCAGTATGTAGTGTCTCTACTTTAAAGAGTCCTCTCCTGCTGATGTTCAGGTGTATATCAGTATGTAGTGTCTCTACTTTAAAGAGTCCTCTCCTGCTGATGTTCAGGTGTATATCAGTATGTAGTGTCTCTACTTTAAAGAGTCCTCTCCTGCTGATGTTCAGGTGTATATCAGTATGTAGTGTCTCTACTTTAAAGAGTCCTCTCCTGCTGATGTTCAGGTGTATATCAGTATGTAGTGTCTCTACTTTAAAGAGTCCTCTCCTGCTGATGTTCAGGTGTATATCAGTATGTAGTGTCTCTACTTTAAAGAGTCCTCTCCTGCTGATGTTCAGGTGTATATCAGTATGTAGAGTCTCTACTTTAAAGGGTCGTCACAATGCATTCTGGGAAATGTAGTACATCAATAGGGATAGGAGAGATCCTGAGTAAATGACAAATTAAATGTTTCCACCTGTTCCACACGCTGGTGTTGGAGAGCGACGGGGAGCTGGCGTGGAACCGGGCCAGGTCCGAGAGAACCGGAGAACTCATGAAGCGAGGCCGAGGGCGCCGGAAAGATCCCATCATGCACCTTGGCTGCTGAGGGGAGGGGGGACAAACAGTTAGATAAACAGCATCGTCATCAGCGTACTACGACATTTATAGAAACGGCAAATTCAACTGTAGATTTACAGAACGTTAGCACGTTAGCACGTTAGCATGTTCTACGTCAGGCGTCACCAACCTTTTTTAGGATGAGAGCTACTTTTACTCCTCTCTGTTTTGAAGTGTCTATATTTAGCACATTTTAACATTATGATATGCTGACCTTTAACCTTTGTGTGCTGTTTGGGTCTCTAGGGGGGGTCCTCACCTCCTCTAGGGGGGGTCCTCACCTCCTCTAGGGGGGGACCTCATCTCACCTCCTCTAGGGGGGTCCTCACCTCCTCTAGGGGGGGACCTCACCTCCTCTAGGGGGGTCCTCACCTCCTCTAGGGGGGGGTACCCTCACACTACTCTAGGGGGGTCCCTCACCTCCTCTAGCCTCACCTCCAGGGGGGGTCCTCACCTCCTCTAGGGGGGCCTCACCTCCTCTAGGGGGGGTACCTCACCTCCTCTAGGGGGGGCCTCCTCTGGGGGGGACCTCATCCTCTAGGGGCTCCCTCTAGGGGGGGCTCATCTCTAGGGGGGGACCTCACATACTCTAGGGGGGGACCTCACATCCTCTAGGGGAGACCTCACCTCCTCTAGGGGAGACCTCACCTCCTCTAGGGGCGACCTCACATCCTCTAGGGGAGAACTCACCTCCTCTAGGGGGACCTCACATCCTCTAGGGGGGGACCTCACCTCCTCTAGGGGGGACCTCACATCCTCTAGGGGGGGTCCTCACCTCCTCTAGGGGGGGGTCCTCACATCCTCTAGGGGGGTCCTCACCTCCTCTAGGGGGGGACCTCACCTCCTCTAGGGGGGACCTCACCTCCTCTAGGGGGGTCCTCACCTCCTCTAGGGGGGACCTCACCTCCTCTAGGGGGGACCTCACCTCCTCTAGGGGGGGGTCCTCACATCCTCTAGGGGGGTCCTCACCTCCTCTAGGGGGGGTCCTCACATCCTCTAGGGGGGGGGTCCTCACCTCCTCTAGGGGGGTCCTCACCTCCTCTAGGGGGGTCCTCACCTCCTCTAGGGGAGACCTCACCTCCTCTAGGGGGGGACCTCACATCCTCTAGGGGGGACCTCACATCCTCTAGGGGAGACCTCACCCCCTCCAGGGGAGACCTCACCTCCTTTAGGGGGGGTCCTCACCTCCTCTAGGGGAGACCTCACCTCCTCTAGGGGGGGACCTCATATCCTCTCGGGGGGGGGTCCTCACCTCCTCTAGGGGGAGAACTCACCTCCTCTAGGGGCGACCTCACATCCTCTAGGGGGGGGACCTCACCTCCTCTAGGGGGGACCTCACATCCTCTAGGGGGGGACCTCACATCCTCTAGGGGGGGACCTCACATACTCTAGGGGGGGACCTCACATCCTCTAGGGGAGACCTCACCTCCTTTAGGGGGGGCCTCATCTCCTCTAGGGGGGGACCTCACATACTCTAGGGGGGGACCTCACCTCCTCTAGGGGGACTCACCTCCTCTAGGGGAGACCTCACCTCCTCTAGGGGAGACCTCACCTCCTCTAGGGGCGACCTCACATCCTCTAGGGGGGACCTCACATCCTCTAGGGGGGGACCTCACCCCCTCCAGGGGAGACCTCACCTCCTTTAGGGGGGGTCCTCACCTCCTCTAGGGGAGACCTCACCTCCTCTAGGGGGGGACCTCATATCCTCTCGGGGGGGGGGTCCTCACCTCCTCTAGGGGGGGTACCTCACCTCCTCTAGGGGAGACCTCACCTCCTCTAGGGGCGACCTCACATCCTCTAGGGGGGGACCTCACCTCCTCTAGGGGGGACCTCACATCCTCTAGGGGGGGACCTCATATCCTCTAGGGGGGACCTCACATCCTCTAGGGGAGACCTCACCCCCTCCAGGGGAGACCTCACCTCCTTTAGGGGGGGTCCTCACCTCCTCTAGGGGAGACCTCACCTCCTCTAGGGGGGGACCTCATATCCTCTCGGGGGGGGTCCTCACCTCCTCTAGGGGGGTACCTCACCTCCTCTAGGGGAGAACTCACCTCCTCTAGGGGCGACCTCACATCCTCTAGGGGGGGACCTCACATCCTCTAGGGGGGGACCTCACATCCTCTAGGGGGGGACCTCACATCCTCTAGGGGGGGACCTCACATACTCTAGGGGGGGACCTCACATCCTCTAGGGGAGACCTCACCTCCTTTAGGGGGGGCCTCACCTCCCTGGGGGGGACCTCCTCTAGGGGGGGACCTCACATACTCTAGGGGGGGACCTCACATCCTCTAGGGGAGACCTCACCTCCTCTAGGGGGGGGCCTCACCTCCTCTAGGGGGGGACCTCACATCCTCTAGGGGGGGACCTCACATCCTCTAGGGGAGACCTCACCTCCTCTAGGGGGGTCCGGGGGCATGCATCAACCTGGAGCACTTTGAGAGCAACATGAATGCATGGAAACAGCTCTCAACACTCAGATGAAAGGGAGATGTTTACTTTTCAACAATCCAAACATCTTTAGAATTTGATCACAGCCAACAACAAATCATTTAAACTGTTTATTCTTATGTTACCTAGTTAGCATTCTTTCTTTCTATATATGCATATCACTCTTTACTGTACTGTCCTATAGTACACATTGGAATGACTTCTTACTTATATATATTAAATAGGTCAAAGGTCAGGTTTCATATTTACATGATGTTTAATTACGTGATGTTTTATGTCGTTCTTTACTTCACTTCTTACATCGTGTTTCCGTCATTTCCTAATTTCATGTTTACATCAGGTTTCACTTGTTTAACGTCGTTTCTTTACTTCATTTCTGATATCGTGTTTAGATGCTAACGAATAGCAGCTAACGTAACTAGCTCCACCGCGGATTCATTATTTTATAACAAAGCATCAGAATTGATATTCCTTTTTGTAAGGAAACAAAAGCTGTCAGATGAATGTAGTGCAGTTAAAAGTATAACATTTAAATAGCTATAACTTTTCTAAGATATTCGACTAGACATCCCCACGCTGGACGCCTTCAAAGGACCCTCAAGTCCCATCTGTTCATCAAGGCTTTCGGCCCTTAAATCTATCTGTTGTTTTGTCTGTCTGACCTTTGTTTTGTTTTGTTTGTGCCCTATTCCTGCAAAGCGACCTTGGGTCCCTTGAAAGGCGCTATAGAAATATCAGTTATTATTATTATTAGACGTTTTTGGTGCAAATCGCAAAGAAATTGCCAACTGTTTCCCCAAAGGAATGAATGGGAAGTCGATGTGAGCTCAAAACCACCTAACGTTGAGGTCTCACTGCTTGACCATGTTTGCATGTTGTACTTCATCCCGTTGAACGTCGCGTATTAAGTCGTGTTTTTACATCATGTTTGCATTGGACGCTTTCACACCGGAGTACTTTCCCCCCCGAACTAGGCCGATAGAGGGGTTTGGGTTCACACCAAAAATATCTGGAACTAGTCCCTAGTTCGCGCGAACCGTTTGTCAAAGTGACATCATTGCCTAACTAATCCTCCCTCAGGGACTTATTCCGGGGTGAACGCGACCTGCTCTTTAGTTCGAGGGACTAAAGAGTTCGGGGGGAACAAGCACCGGCTCAGTACTTGGTGTGAAAGCGGCTATTATGTTTTACATCTTGATTTTCATGCTCCCATATTTCTTATTGCCTGAAACATGGAGCCCGTCTCCTCTCCCGTGACTTTCCTAAAGAGCCATCAAGTGTTTTTATAAAGTTTACAAGGACATTCTTAAACATTTTTCAGGGGCAAAAAGTTCTCATTTTGCTTTCAGAGAGCAGCGGTTCGGGAACAAGTTTCGTGCCCCGGACCCTCGAAAGCAGGGGGCTCCAAACTCTTTTCACCCGGGGCCACATACAGAAACATATAGGAAGGTCTGGGGCCCTCACTAGAGGTGTGTTGCCTCATAAAGTGAGTTATAAGTTAGCAAAATCAATCAGATGTAGGTAACGCAGGGCCGACCCTTGGCATAGGCGAATGCTAAGCGCGCACCAACCCATAGGGGGCGCCACAAAAAAATTTTAAAAAAAAATCCCGATTTTGGATCAACAAAGTAGATCTTATTATCTTATTATCTTATTATCTTAGACTAACAGGACTACGCATATATTGCGTACAGCACCTATATATATAGTTTATGTGAAATTGTTCTTTTTTTGAAATAGTGGTTTTAGTGTGCATTATAGGTTTGAATGTTGTGTTTGTGTTCATTTAAAATAAAGCAAACTCCCAAAAAACGTACACAGCTTCTGTGTGCTCTTGTTAACATTGGGATTACTGTGTGAGCGGCCGCGGGGCTTTAGAGAGCTCTCTCCTGACAGACTGAGAGGCTCTGATAACCTCAGCTCAGTGAGGTAAAGCCGCGCCTCTATGTGATCATTATTAATAAAAAGAGAATAGATGACAAACAGGTATACATTTATTTAGTTTAGTTATTAATAAACAAGAATCCAGTTTGAAAGGAGAGTGATTTGTAAAATATCCATAAAGGAAAATAAAGTCTGCTTCCAGTTCTGTTTCATCTGGTGCTGAGAGATGTCTCCACAGATCTCCTCATGTTGCTCTCAAAGTGCACCAGATCGATGCTTTTCAACTTCAATATTAAAACAAAAAGTCTTCCCGGGGAGTGCATGCCCCCGGACCCCCCCTAGAGGAGGTGAGGTCCCCCCCCCACTTAAATCATGTTCAAATGGATAGGAAACAAAATACAGGTGCACACATTTTGTGTCAATATCTATCTTTCTGTGGTCATGCCACAACCGTGCACGTGCGAATCATAGTGAGTGTCTGCGTTTTGGGGGGGGGTGGGGGGGGCGCCAGCTAAAATCTTGCCTCGGGCGGCAAAATGGTCAGGGCCGGCCCTGAGGTAACCTATTCCTGATACTTGAACATCGCTTTAAGAAACACAACAGCCTTCACCCCAGCTCTCCATCGAGTTAGTCGCTCATCCCTTAAAACAGAAGCTTCAGATTGCTGATGAGAGGAAAGATGAAGGTTTATTTCAAGCTTGTTATGTAATGAAGTTATTGGGCTTTTCTTTAAGATTTCGTTGACTTTAATTTAATGAATTCACTTGAAAAGTGGGCTCGTTAACACGTGCACACTAAGAAGTACAATATAGGACATGCACAAGTTTCATTTGTGGGCCATATTTCATTATACTCTTTATTTACTGAGGGCCGTTTCAAAAATGAGCCGCGGGCTGCCTTTGGCCCCCGGGCCGTAGTTTGGACACCCCTGCTCTAAAGTAGAGTTCCCCCAAATACTCTCACTAAATGGTGTTATAAGTGGTATTTATATTCGTGGTCCCCAGAGGGTGAATCATAATGCTTCATTTGGCACCCCTCGCCGCGCAGACGCATATCTCCGAGACGCATCACGATGTCGTCTTTTGACGCGCGGGATGCAGTTTGACTTCGTGATGTCAGCAGCGACTCTTTTAGAAACGCAGAGCGAGGGCTTCCTGCAAACCGCAGCGTCCTGTGACCCGAGAGGTCTCACTCTGCCTCGCACAGAAAGCTCAAAGATGCCTTTCTGTGCACGGGAAAAAGCCTTCGAACTGGAGTCCATTCGCCGCCTGGAACGTGGCGTCTCCAGAAACAACACAACCGCGGATTGGATTTAGTCAGCGTGGGAAACTCGCGGTCACTTCTTCTTCTTCTGTGTTTTTCTGTGTGTGTTTAAGAAAACAGGAAATACAGGTCTTGCTGGTTTCAGAGGTCTGCGGTGGGCGTGATGGCAGGAAACGGAAAGACTGCATGTAGGGGAAACTCTTTGACACAGGTTAGGCTTAGCATCCTTTAGTCATTCTGAACGAGGAAGCGCGGCAGGGGAAACGGGGCGGTATGCAAATAGGGGGTTTATCTGCACCAGAAAAACATTCACGACGACAGAAGAACGTCTGTGAGGGTTGTGTTGGACATTTGGTTCCACAGATAGCTTCTTTATTTGAAGAAGCAGTCGAGATAATACTGTTGCTCTCCACGGTCTCAGCTCATGGGGCTCAGAGCGAACAGATGGGTTCAAACTCACATTCATGACCCTGAGAATGTCGGCAGTAGACTCTCAACGACCTCCCGAAACGCTCTACACCGTGCAAATCAGCTCGCTAAAGTCCTCTCGTCCGATTTGGACACTTTCGGGAGTGGTTCTGGGGGTTATTGAGGATTCTGAATCCAGTTCTGACGTTTTCAGAATCACACATGTCAGCTTTAAGCGGACAGAGGCCACATCTCTTCTCTGTGGACTGATTCTGATTCTTTTGATCCTTTTAGAAGTTTTAGGAGACTGGATCATTTGGATTGGACAGATTGCTTATTTATTTGAAGGTAAATTGTCCCCAGGTCCTGATGTTCATACTGTGCTCTCTACTGTATGTCCGATGGTCTCAACACGGCGCACGCAGTCAGAACCAGTCCACAGAGAGACAGAAGTGGACTGGTTCTGGTTCAGACTGAAGCGTCTGATCCTGAAGGAAGGTCAGAAATGGATCCAGCGTCCTCAACGACCCCAAGCCCACTCTGCCAAGACATGTATCTCCAGTCCACAGAGTAAGGTGTGTGCTAATGTCCCAGCATGCAGGCGAGCATCCGGCAGCTTCTATGACCTGGAGACCCCACTCTACATTTCAAAATAAAACTTTATTCAACATGTGCTGAACACCACATGGCGCTATATAAATAACACTTAATACTGAACATAACGTTTTCACATGTGTGTCCTTAAGGATTGTTTTCGTCCCGTTGTGTTCTTGCGTTCCCTGTTCAGCACTTTGGGCGACGGAGGTGGATTTAAGTATAAATAGATAAAGATTGATTATTATTATGATTAAAGACTCTTTGGCTCTAAGTGCAGGACGCCCAGGTGGCTGATGGGAAATAAAGCCTCTCTCTGTGCCGTGTCCTCGGATCACAGCTGAGCGTCAACACAAACACGTCTTTGTTTCATCTGAGGACGGGGACACTGAGGACACAGGGTACAAGTACTCAGATCCTGTACTTGAGTAAAAGTACTCAGATCCTGTACTTGAGTAAAAGTACTCAGATCCTGTACTTGAGTAAAAGTACTCAGATCCTGTACTTGAGTAAAAGTATAAGTACTCATCAGCTATTTTTATAAATGATGTTCTGTAATATTAATTTGAAGGGTGTTTAACGACGGTTCAGTAAAAAGGTGTGTGTGTGTGTGTGTGTGTGTGTGTGTGTGTGTGTGTGTGTGTGTGTGTGAGAACAGGACCATGTGTCCACCGTTCACCACATGCAGCATTCACAGGATTTGGTTGTATCGTCATACACACACACACACACACAATTGTTTCCCCTCCTGCTCCGAGGAGGTGGGCGTCAGGCGTCACCGAGTGTGTAACCATCGGCATGACAACCCATCTGCTTTCAGTCAAAAAATCAGTAATCTTAAAAAAGGTCATTCTGATCTACACCTGAACATCAGCAGGAGAGGACTCTTTAAAGTAGAGACACTACATACTGATATACACCTGAACATCAGCAGGAGAGGACTCTTTAAAGTAGAGACACTACATACTGATATACACCTGAACATCAGCAGGAGAGGACTCTTTAAAGTAGAGACACTACATACTGATATACACCTGAACATCAGCAGGAGAGGACTCTTTAAAGTAGAGACACTACATACTGATATACACCTGAACATCAGCAGGAGAGGACTCTTTAAAGTAGAGACACTACATACTGATATACACCTGAACATCAGCAGGAGAGGACTCTTTAAAGCAGAGACACTACATACTGATATACACCTGAACATCAGCAGGAGAGGACTCTTTAAAGTAGAGACACTACATACTGATATACACCTGAACATCAGCAGGAGAGGACTCTTTAAAGTAGAGACACTACATACTGATATACACCTGAACATCAGCAGGAGAGACTCTTTAAAGTAGAGACACTACATACTGATATACACCTGAACATCAGCAGGAGAGGACTCTTTAAAGTAGAGACACTACATACTGATATACACCTGAACATCAGCAGGAGAGGACTCTTTAAAGTAGAGACACTACATTCTGATATACACCTGAACATCAGCAGGAGAGGACTCTTTAAAGTAGAGACACTACATACTGATATACACCTGAACATCAGCAGGAGAGGACTCTTTAAAGCAGAGACACTACATACTGATATACACCTGAACATCAGCAGGAGAGGACTCTTTAAAGTAGAGACACTACATACTGATATACACCTGAACATCAGCAGGAGAGGACTCTTTAAAGTAGAGACACTACATACTGATATACACCTGAACATCAGCAGGAGAGGACTCTTTAAAGTAGAGACACTACATACTGATATACACCTGAACATCAGCAGAGAGGACTCTTTAAAGTAGAGACACTACATACTGATATACACCTGAACATCAGCAGGAGAGGACTCTTTAAAGTAGAGACACTACATACTGATATACACCTGAACATCAGCAGAGAGGACTCTTTAAAGTAGAGACACTACATACTGATATACACCTGAACATCAGCAGGAGAGGACTCTTTAAAGTAGAGACACTACATACTGATATACACCTGAACATCAGCAGGAGAGGACTCTTTAAAGTGGAGACACTACATACTGATATACACCTGAACATCAGCAGGAGAGGACTCTTTAAAGTAGAGACACTACATACTGATATACACCTGAACATCAGCAGGAGAGCACTCTTTAAAGTAGAGACGCTACATACTGATATACACCTGAACATCAGCAGAGAGGACTCTTTAAAGTAGAGACTACACACTGTTCAGAGTAGGGAACAAACCCCGCCCTCTCTTTCTGTTTCTAATTGCCTCTCTAAATACTTTCTCATGACGGGGGCAGCTGTTTGAGGATTAGCCACATGCTAACACTTACACACAAACCGAGCACTCAGAGCTGTTCACTTCCACTTTGAACCAACAGTCGAAGTGAGATTTGGGAAAACACCTGCGGTCAGGAGCAGCATGTGACCTCTGACCTGTTGGGAGAGTCCAAATAACATTTCGGGGCCAAGCAACATTTCACCGGAACATTCTGTCACTTAAATGGCATTTTCCAGACGGAGAAATCAGGAGGAAGTTAGTTGTAACCGAGACCAATCGTCTGATTGGTCTCGGTTACAAGCTGTGTCCACATCTTACATAATGTGATGGTTTTCAGGTTCCTTTAGCGTCGGGGCGTCAAACTCAATGTCATGGCGGGCCACATCAGCGTCATGGTTGCTCTCAAAGGGCCGGTTGTAACTTTATAAATATACATACATATAATGTATATAAAATCATGTGTTATATTACATTTTTGCCTCTGAATTGGATTATTATCGGATAGGGTAATGACTTCGTAATTAACTACGTCTGAAAGCAAATAATTGCAAGTCTCTTCAGTGCGCATGTCACAAAGCGAGATGCATTGTGGGACATGTAGTTTATGGGCAACCTGATTCTGTAAAGCGGCATTTAATCCTATAATAAACGTATTTGCAAGCTCTTGCAGGGCCGCATAAAATGAAGTCGCGGGCCAGATGTGGCCCCCGGGCCTTGAGTTTGACACCCCTGCTTTAGCGTCTGGACTTTAAAGAGTCCTCTCCTGCTGATGTTCAGGTGTATATCAGTATGTAGTGTCTCTACTTTAAAGAGTCCTCTCCAGCTGATGTTCAGGTGTATATCAGTATGTAGTGTCTCTACTTTAAAGAGTCCTCTCCTGCTGATGTTCAGGTGTATAACAGTATGCAGGGTCTCTACTTTAAAGAGTCCTCTCCCGCTGATGTTCAGGTGCATATCAGTATGTAGCGTCTCTACTTTAAAGAGTCCCCTCCTGCTGATGTTCAGGTGTATATCAGTATGTAGCGTCTCTACTTTAAAGAGTCCTCTCCTGCTGATGTTCAGGTGTATATCAGTATGTAGTGTCTCTACTTTAAAGAGTCCTCTCCTGCTGATGTTCAGGTGTATATCAGTATGTAGTGTCTCTACTTTAAAGAGTCCTCTCCTGCTGATGTTCAGGTGTATATCAGTATGTAGTGTCTCTACTTTAAAGAGTCCTCTCCTGCTGATGTTCAGGTGTATATCAGTATGTAGTGTCTCTACTTTAAAGAGTCCTCTCCTGCTGATGTTCAGGTGTATATCAGTATGTAGTGTCTCTACTTTAAAGAGTCCTCTCCTGCTGATGTTCAGGTGTATATCAGTATGTAGTGTCTCTACTTTAAAGAGTCCTCTCCTGCTGATGTTCAGGTGTATATCAGTATGTAGTGTCTCTACTTTAAAGAGTCCTCTCCCGCTGATGTTCAGGTGTATATCAGTATGTAGTGTCTCTACTTTAAAGAGTCCTCTCCTGCTGATGTTCAGGTGTATATCAGTATGTAGTGTCTCTACTTTAAAGAGTCCTCTCCTGCTGGTGTTCAGGTGTATATCAGTATGTAGTGTCTCTACTTTAAAGAGTCCTCTCCTGCTGATGTTCAGGTGTATATCAGTATGTAGTGTCTCTACTTTAAAGAGTCCTCTCCTGCTGATGTTCAGGTGTATATCAGTATGTAGTGTCTCTACTTTAAAGAGTCCTCTCCCTGCTGATGTTCAGGTGTATATCAGTATGTAGTGTCTCTACTTTAAAGAGTCCTCTCTGATGTTCAGGTGTATATCAGTATGTAGTGTCTCTACTTTAAAGAGTCCTCTCTGATGTTCAGGTGTATATCAGTATGTAGTGTCTCTACTTTAAAGAGTCCTCTCTGATGTTCAGGTGTATATCAGTATGTAGTGTCTCTACTTTAAAGAGTCCTCTCTGATGTTCAGGTGTATATCAGTATGTAGTGTCTCTACTTTAAAGAGTCCTCTCTGATGTTCAGGTGTATATCAGTATGTAGTGTCTCTACTTTAAAGAGTCCTCTCTGATGTTCAGGTGTATATCAGTATGTAGTGTCTCTACTTTAAAGAGTCCTCTCTGATGTTCAGGTGTATATCAGTATGTAGTGTCTCTACTTTAAAGAGTCCTCTCTGATGTTCAGGTGTATATCAGTATGTAGTGTCTCTACTTTAAAGAGTCCTCTCTGATGTTCAGGTGTATATCAGTATGTAGTGTCTCTACTTTAAAGAGTCCTCTCTGATGTTCAGGTGTATATCAGTATGTAGTGTCTCTACTTTAAAGAGTCCTCTCTGATGTTCAGGTGTATATCAGTATGTAGCATGTTTAAATCCCTTACTGGGCATTTGATGAAGTTTAAAATGCTCCGCTGCTTTGCACACGTCTCCTTCACGATGGAAGTCAATGGAAAGTGTTTTTGGGGCCAAAATGTCTGTAAGAGCTTTCCCTCTTTCTTCCGGAAGAAGTCTTCAGCTCGCTGTGAGCATCCTCTGCAGACCCTCAGGAGTCAGGAACCGGTATAACTAGAAAAACCCAGACACTGTCTGAAATGACTGCGCGCAGGTCTGCCCGCCCGAGTGGAGAAGCAGCCTGAGGGGTCTGCAGCGCGTGCTCAGGACGATCTACAGCCCGCATGCGCGTCTTCACACACAACACTCCAACCCATCTCTGAACACACCTACGACAATTCAACTCTGTGCAAGCACTGTACAAGCTCTAGTGCCTTCTGTAGCGTTCTGCTCTCCATCAGGAGGAAGCTTGGTATCATGTGAAACAGAGGACATAGGGTTTCGCAGTTTGGCTCCACATACACGCATTATTTATTTATTTATTTATGTTCGTCTTTCAAACGTTAACAAATATATTTTTAGTGTATTTTGTTTTGCACCTGAGTGCCAGTGCGTGCGTGCGTGCGCGTGCGTGCGTGTGTGAACTCACCTCAGTGTTCGCCTCAGAGCTGGATGATGAATAAAGCACCGGCGGGGACCGAGCGGGTCGACACGCAGCTCAACGCCGACTGCAGCGCCTCATCTCCGGCTGACATTCCGCTCGCACATCGGTCCCACTTCCGGACAGCGCAAACAACACAAAGTAAACAGTCAAAGTAAACAGTTTGTTTGTTTGTTTGTGTTTGTTGTGCGCAGAGAGACGGCTCCTCTGACACTCCCGGCTCTTCACGAGACGACCCGCGGCTGGCTTGATCAACAGGCTGCCGAACAAGCGGCCCGTGCTGCCGACACACACTTCCGGTTACATCCTTCAAAGTAAAAGTCCAGATTGAGTTTTCAAAGTTAAACATTACCTTTTTTTATTTAGCTGTTCACAACTTAAGCAATTTGTTTATTCCATTGTGTTTTGATGCACATCAAATACATGGGTTAGGCTTTCATTCTGCTCTGCTACTTCTCTAAGGAGCTCAGCAGAGCATCATTAATTCATATCTCAGCCACTCGTGCACCGCATTTAGAGAATTACAAACAATAACAAAATTAAAATTCCTGAAGTTACGTGTTGGTCTTTTATTGTGACTTCCGGTACAGCTCTGGTTCCAGCTTGACTCCCAGATGCTGATTGGTTCCAGCTTGACTCCCAGACGCTGATTGGTTCCAGCTTGACTTCCAGACGCTGATTGGTTCCAGCTTGACTCCCAGACGCTGATTGGTTCCAGCTTGACTCCCAGACGCTGATTGGTTCCAGCTTGACTCCCAGACGCTGATTGGTTCCAGCTTGACTCCCAGATCCTGATTGGATCCAGCTTGACTCCCAGACACTGATTGGTTCCAGCTTGACTCCCAGACGCTGATTGGTTCCAGCTTGACTCCCAGACGCTGATTGGTTCCAGCTTGACTCCCAGACGCTGATTGGTTCCAGCTTGACTCCCAGACGCTGATTGGTTCCAGCTTGACTCCCAGACGCTGATTGGTTCCAGCTTGACTCCCAGACGCTGATTGGTTCCAGCTTGACTTCCAGACGCTGATTGGTTCCAGCTTGACTCCCAGACGCTGATCGGTTCCAGCTTGACTCCCAGACGCTGATCGGTTCCAGCTTGACTTCCAGACGCTGATCGGTTCCAGCTTGACTCCCAGATCCTGATTGGTTCCAGCTTGACTCCCAGACACTGATTGGTTCCAGCTTGACTCCCAGACGCTGATTGGTTCCAGCTTGACTCCCAGATGCTGATTGGTTCCAGCTTGACTCCCAGACGCTGATTGGTTCCAGCTTGACTCCCAGACGCTGATTGGTTCCAGCTTGACTCCCAGACGCTGATTGGTTCCAGCTTGACTCCCAGACGCTGATTGGTTCCAGCTTGACTCCCAGACGCTGATTGGTTCCAGCTTGACTCCCAGACGCTGATTGGTTCCAGCTTGACTCCCAGACGCTGATTGGTTCCAGCTTGACTCCCAGACGCTGATTGGTTCCAGCTTGACTCCCAGACGCTGATTGGTTCCAGCTTGACTCCCAGTCGCTGATTGGTTCCAGCTTGACTCCCGGACGCTGATTGGTTCCAGCTTGACTCCCAGACGCTGATTGGTTCCAGCTTGACTCCCAGACGCTGATTGGTTCCAGCTTGACTCCCAGACGCTGATTGGTTCCAGCTTGACTCCCAGACGCTGATTGGTTCCAGCTTGACTCCCAAGACGCTGATTGGTTCCAGCTTGACTCCCAGACGCTGATTGGTTCCAGCTTGACTCCCAGACGCTGATTGGTTCCAGCTTGACTCCCAGACGCTGATTGGTTCCAGCTTGACTCCCAGACGCTGATTGGTTCCAGCTTGACTCCCAGACGCTGATTGGTTCCAGCTTGACTCCCAGACGCTGATTGGTTCCAGCTTGACTCCCAGACGCTGATTGGTTCCAGCTTGACTCCCAGACGCTGATTGGTTCCAGCTTGACTCCCAGACGCTGATTGGTTCCAGCTTGACTCCCAGACGCTGATTGGTTCCAGCTTGACTCCAAGACGCTGATTGGTTCCAGCTTGACTCCCAGAAGCTGATTGGTTCCAGCTTGACTCCCAGACGCTGATTGGTTCCAGCTTGACTTCCAGGCGCTGATTGGTTCCAGCTTGACTCCCAGACGCTGATTGGTTCCAGCTTGACTCCCAGACGCTGATTGGTTCCAGCTTGACTCCCAGACGCTGATTGGTTCCAGCTTGACTCCCAGACGCTGATTGGTTCCAGCTTGACTCCCAGACGCTGATTGGTTCCAGCTTGACTCCCAGACGCTGATTGGTTCCAGCTTGACTTCCAGACGCTGATTGGTTCCAGCTTGACTCCCAGACGCTGATTGGTTCCAGCTTGACTCCCAGACGCTGATTGGTTCCAGCTTGACTCCCAGACGCTGATTGGTTCCAGCTTGACTCCCAGACGCTGATTGGTTCCAGCTTGACTCCCAGACGCCGATTGGTTCCAGCTTGACTCCCAGACGCCGATTGGTTCCAGCTTGACTCCCAGACGTCGATTGGTTCCAGCTTGACTCCCAGACGCCGATTGGTTCCAGCTTGACTCCCAGACGCCGATTGGTTCCAGCTTGACTCCCAGACGCCGATTGGTTCCAGCTTCACTCCCAGACGCCGATTGGTTCCAGCTTGACTCCCAGACTCTGATTGGTTCCAGCTTGACTCCCAGACGCTGATTGGTTCCAGCTTGACTCCCAGACGCTGATTGGTTCCAGCTTGACTTCTACAGAACTACAGAGCTATGGCATTCTACAGAACAGGATGAGAGCGATCTGGAAGTTCAGACCTCCCAGAGACACGAGTCAGAAATAAGAAATCCATGCCAGGTGAAGTGGCACAAGATGAGCCCGTTTCAGATGCTGAGAGAAACTACCAGATCAGAGCACATCATGTGATCCTCGACACAGCGTCGATATGCAGCCGATGCAGTGCTGTGCTCTGACTGCATGGGTCCAAAACGTCCCTCAAATGAGGAGCAAAGGCTACAGAAAGTGGCTCTGGAGGAGCTGAGCCAATGCCTGCTGAACGTGATGAGCGGGCTACGGTCGGGACCTTGCAGGCAGAACTGACTAGCCTTGCAAGTCAATGGGAGACACTGAAGATGTCACCTTTGGAAACCTATACCATCAGGGGATCAACAGGCAGTGGGCTGCCTGGGGAGGGGACAGACTGAGGACCCTGAGGAGGCCTGGAGCTGGAGAGCAGAAGCTGCTCCACATCCTGACCTCTCATCCCGTCTCACTGCCACCTCTCAACAGACGCACGCCATTGGACTGGGAGACACGTTCTTACTGACCGTGTCTGTTCCACAAGCTGCCGGTGAAAGGACTTTCTCCAGCCTGACATGTGAGTAGAACCGACTCAGGACATCCAGGACCCGGGACTCCGGACCCGGGACATCCAGGACCCGGGACATCCGACCCGGGACATCCAGGGCCGCCTTCAGGCTTTGTTGCTGATGTCACCAGAGAAGGAAATCCTTATGGGACTTGACATTGACAATGTCATTGACAAGGTCGCAGAGACCAGCGAGTTGATGCGCCGCCAGCTTACCTTCGAAGGTGAGACGGCATCAGGGGCGTTATGTAGTTTCAGGGGAGGGGCTTTGCAGAGCCTGCAGTTGGTTTAAAAACATATGTGCTGTACATGTGATTCTTAGTATTGATTATTTGATCTTAAATAAAAACAAATATTTTAACCTTTAAATCTGTTTGTTCAGATTTCAGAACTCGTAAATGTTTCTCGTGCCGACTGCAGCCCTTTGGGATTGCTCTTATGATGAAAGGTGCTTCACAAATACAATTTATTATTATTAGATGATCAATTACGTACAAAAGATGTTCACGTCTCTGATCAGAGAACACCAGATTCAGACTTCTGTTGAGTTCAGGTTGCTGCTGAGCGGAAGTGAAGAGTTGTGTTGCTGCTGCGGGACTGGAGCTGGAGCTGGAGCTGGAGCTGGAGCTGGAACTGGAGCTGGAGCTGGAGCTGGAGCTGGAGCTGGAGCTGGAGCTGGAACTGGAGCTGGAGCTGGAGCTGGAACTGGAGCTGGAGCTGGAACTGGAGCTGGAGCTGGAGCTGGAGCTGGAGCTGGCGTCTCAATCTTTGCAGACTAAATAATACAGTCGTGTTTTTTAGGCAGCATGATATCGTAGCGTCTTCTATGAATCCTTTTGTGACTCGTATTGAGGGGCACACGTTGAGGAGAAGATTAAGTGGCATGTCGGAAAGAGTGTTCGGATAGAGGACGCATTGAGGGCGGTGGTGACAAAGTGAGCTGTGTGACTGGCGGTCAATATGGACGCGCTTCGGTGATCACTTCGCCCAGATGTGGAATACACGAGCGGATGGATATGGATAGCTCCCGTCACCTTGTTCGTTGAATTGAGTGCTGGCACCGATTCCTTCCTGGATTTCAAAGACCAAACTAAGGCGTTACGCAGGACTGGCAGCATGTCCTTTACCCCCGCCCCTCAACGACGCCCACCAAAATCACCGAAGCAGAGATGCGCACCATCTCTCCCGGCTTCATCACCATGCCTACCACAATCATCCAAACCAAAACAATCTGAAAACTGATATCTGCTGGGTCCAGGCTCAAGGGCGTATGGCACTCTCAACTCTCTCCAGGACATGCCGGGGCCCTGCCTGCCAGTAGCTTTGCCGATATCTGTGTTGATAGGTAATAGATTAAGAGCGGTGAATCATCTTAGATACAGGAAGCGCTCAAACGTTTGTGTGAGTTTATCTAATTTAGCAGTGATTCCATGTCAGCCACAGCTTGTTACAAAAAACCTGACTGATAGTGTGTTTAACGAACTTAAACTAGCTTTATTAAATGTCAGGTCTTTGGCAGGAAAAACATTTTTAATCAATGATTTTATCACTGAGCACAATCTGGATTTTATGTTTTTAACAGAAACTTGGATTGAACAAAATAACAGTGCAGCTGTTCTTATCGAATCAACCCCTCCCAACTTTAGTTTTCATGAGTCAGGAAAGAATGCATAAGAGAGGGGGTGGAGTTGCTATTCTGTTCAATGATTCCCTTCAATGCAGGAAGACATCGTATGGAAACTTTGATTCTTTTGAATATGTGGCCCTTCAGCTGAAATGCTCCTCTCGAGCTCTGTTCCTAAATATCTATAGGCCACCCAAATACTGTGCAAGCTTTTTGATGACTTTACTGAACTGCTGTCTATAGTGTGTATTGACTTTGACCATCTAGTCATTGTTGGTGATTTTAACATCCATGTTGACGACCCCCAGGACAGAGGGGCTAAAGAGCTGTTTTGTGTTCTTGATAGCTATGGACTGACTCAGCATGTGACGGAGCCCACGCACAATAAGGGGCACACTCTGGACTTAATTATCTCAAAGGGTCTGAATATCTCTGAGGTCGTGGTGACTGATGTTGCGCTCTCTGACCATTCCTGTGTTTTCTTTGAGAGCTCTATTTCTGTTCACACAAGTGTTCAAAAAGAGGTAACCACAAAGCGATGTTTAACTGAAAACACTAGGGAAATGTTTACTCAGAATGTTTTCTTCCACACTTGCCCCTGCTAACACCTCAGTAAATGAGCTAGTAGATCATTTTAATTCAAAAATTTAAAATGTTATAGATGCCATTGCTCCAATTAAGGTAAAGGAAGTGTCTGGGAAGAAAATATCTCCATGGAGAAAGGCCATGACCGTTAGAACAGAAAAAAGAGAATGTCGAAAAGCTGAACGCAGGTGGCGAAAAACAAATCTCCAGGTTCACTTTGAAATCTATAAAGAGAGACTTGGCCTTTATAATTTGGAATTGAAAAACGCACGACAATCATTCTTCTCTGACATCATTACCAAAAACAAAAACAACGCACGTGCCTTGTTTGCTACCGTCGACAGACTAACTAACCCCCCAGTGTCAGTAGCCTCTGAATTTCTAACCACCAGGGCGTGCAATGATTTTGCCTCCTTCACTGACAACACTCAGAACATCAGACGAGCAGTCAGTGCCTCTGCATCAGGGAACAGCACATGTGTTGTCTCTGTGTCCACTTAACATCAATTCAGACATCATGACACAATTCCATCAGATTAATGATACAAACCTAGAGGACATTATACAACTTCTGAAGTCCTCCTCCTGCTGCCTTGATATTATTCCAACAGGATTTTTCAAAGATGTTTTGCCTTGCATGGCCTCAGATCTACTTCATATAGTAAACAAATCTCTTCACTCAGGTATTTTTCCACAGGCCCTGAAAACTGCAGTCATTAAACCGCTCTTAAAAAAGAATAATCTAGATGCTTCAGTAATGAACGATTACAGGCCCATATCAAACCTGCCATTTCTAGGTAAGATCATTGAAAAGTTGTTTTTCAACAGTTGAGTAATTTCTTGCATTTAAATAGTTGTTTCGATGTGTTCCAGTCAGGCTTTCGTCCACACCACAGCACTGAGACTGCTCTTGTAAAGGTCTTTAACGACATCCACTTAAACACAGACAGTGGCAGAACTTCAGTGTTAGTATTATTAGATCTCAGTGCTGCGTTTGACACTGTTGACCACAGCATATTACTAGACCGACTGGAAAACTGGGTGGGACTTTCGGAAACAGTTCTAAATTGGTTTAAATCCTACTTAAAGGACAGAAACACTTTGTTTCTATAGGTAAATACACATCTGAGTTGACAAATATGACATGTGGGGTTCCTCAAGGCTCCATCCTGGGGCCTCTTCTCTTTAACATCTACATGCTACCACTGGCTCAGATAATGAAGAACAACAAAATAAGTTACCATAGCTATGCAGATGACACACACATTTACGTAACAATTTCACCAGGAGACTATGCTCCAATTCAAACACTGAGTAAGTGCATTGAACAAATCAATGACTGGATGTGTCAGAACTTTCTCCAATTAAACAAAGATAAAACTGAGGTAATGGTTTTTGGAGCCAAGGCAGAACGTTATAAAGTTAGCGCTGAGCTTCAGTCGTGCAATGTTCAAACCAACAGATAAAGCCAGAGATCTAGGTGTAGTCATGGACTCTGACCTGAGTTTCAACAGTCACATTAAAACAGTTACTAAATCAGCCTGCTATCACCTAAAGAACATATCTAGGATTAAAAGACTAATGTCACAGCAGGATCTGGAGACACGTGTCCATGCCTTTATCTTCAGTAGACTGGACTACTGCAATGGTGTCTTCACAGGTCTCACTAAAACATCTATTAGGAAGCTGCAGCTGATTCAGAACGCCGCTGCTCGAGTCCTCACTAACACTAAGAAAGTGGATCACATCACTCCTGCTCTGAAGTCTTCACTCTGGCTTCCTGTGTGTCAAAGAATAGATTTCTAAATACTGCTGCTGGTTTATAAAGCACTGAATGGTTTAGGCCCAAAATACATTTCTGACCTCCTGCTAAACTATGAACCATCCAGATCTCTCAGGTCTTCAGGGACTGGTCAGCTTCCTGTCCCCAGAGACAGATCTCTCAGGTCTTCAGGGACTGGTCAGCTTCCTGTCCCCAGAGACAGATCTCTCAGGTCTTCAGGGACTGGTCAGCTTCCTGTCCCCAGAGACAGATCTCTCAGGTCTTCGGGGACTGGTCAGCTTCCTGTCCCCAGAGACAGATCTCTCAGGTCTTCAGGGACTGGTCAGCTTCCTGTCCCCAGAGACAGATCTCTCAGGTCTTCAGGGACTGGTCAGCTCCCTGTCCCCAGAGACAGATCTCTCAGGTCTTCAGGGACTGGTCAGCTTCCTGTCCCCAGAGACAGATCTCTCAGGTCTTCAGGGACTGGTCAGCTCCCTGTCCCCAGAGACAGATCTCTCAGGTCTTCAGGGACGGGTCAGCTTTCTGTCCCCAGAGTCAGAACTAAACATGGAGAAGCAGCGTTCAGTTATTATGCTCCAAACATCTGGAACTAACTCCCAGAAACCTGCAGGTCCGCTGCGACTCTGACTACTTTCAGATCCAGGCTGAAGACTTTTCTTTTTGTCGCTGCTTTTAATTGAACTATTCATATCTTAAACTGCACTGTAACTTTTATCCATGTACTTTTTCTTGTAATGTTTAAACGTAATTAAACTCCATGACATTTATGAGAGGGACTGCTCGAAAGAGATATTTGGAATATCTGGCATCGACGGATGAAAAATAGTGTTTTGGTAACACTTTAAAGACTCTGTTATGGGAGCAAAGCAGGGGAGGGGGTGCAGCCGCCTGAGGGTCCGATTGTGGATGTCATGCGAGCAAAATATGGTGAAGAAAGTCTGTCTAAATTAAATATATGGAAAATATTCATATTTTAGACTGCACTGTAACTTTTATCCATGTACTTTTTCCTTAATGTTTATTTTATTAGCTTTTCTTTTTGTTAATGCTTAATGTCTTTCATTTATTTTTTGTAAAGCACTTTGAATTACCCTGTGTCGAAAAGTGCTCTATAAATAAACTTGCCTTGCCTTGCCTTGCCTTGCCTTGCCTTGCCTTGCTGGTTAAATAAATGGGATTTAATATTATTTCGTTTTTCAGAATGAACAAAAGCAACACTGCAGGTGAACAGATCTCTCTATCGGTAGATATTAATAAGAAAGAAATTATACATTTACATTTCTTTAAAGGTACAGTTCTGTTTCAGATGGGTGTTTCCAAAGATCTGGAGCATGCCCCCGGACCCCCCCGGAGGTTCACATGGATAGGTTACCAAATACATTTGCACACTTTGTTTTCACAGTAACCTATGTGCATATGTTTCTCTT
>CM070477.1:1182703-1220203 GCA_036324585.1 Champsocephalus esox | reverse complement strand
AGGGAACGAGTGCACATGGGGGGGAAAGGGAACGAGTGCACATGGGGGGGAAAGGGAACGAGTGTGCTGACCAATGACCAGAAAGTGCACTCCAAAAGGAAATAACTTCACCAGTTCAACTTGGAGAAGGAGAAGGAGTCATGAAGGAGAAGGAGAAGGAGTCATGAAGGAGAAGGAGTCATGAAGGAGAAGGAGTCATGAAGGAGAAGGAGTCATGAAGGAGAAGGAGTCATGAAGGAGAAGGAGTCATGAACGAGAAGGAGTCATGAAGGAGAAGGAGTCATGAAGAAGAAGGAGTCATGAAGGAGAAGGAGTCATGAAGGAGAAGGAGTCATGAAGGAGAAGGAGTCATGAAGGAGAAGGAGTCATGAAGGAGAAGGAGTCATGAAGGAGAAGGAGTCATGAAGGAGAAAGGGATGGAGATCGGCAGAGAGGCGAAGAGAGTCATAAAGTTCAAAAGACAATCACAATTAATATTCAAGAAAGAAACAGAAGGGAAGAAACCATGACAGCAGACTGGATCCCACGGCTTTGAAGGGTACTCTGTGTGTCACGGCTTTGAAGGGTACTCTGTGTGTCACGGCTTTGAAGGGTACTCTGTGTGTCACGGCTTTGAAGGGTACGCTGTGTGTCACGGCTTTGAAGGATACGCTGTGTGTCACGGCTTTGAAGGGTACTCTGTGTGTCACGGCTTTGAAGGGTACGCTGTGTGTCACGGCTTTGAAGGTACGCTGTGTGTCACGGCTTTGAAGGGTACGCTGTGTGTCACGGCTTTGAAGGGTACTCTGTGTGTCACGGCTTTGAAGGGTACGCTGTGTGTCACGGCTTTGAAGGGTACGCTGTGTGTCACGGCTTTGAAGGGTACTCTGTGTGTCACGGCTTTGAAGGGTACGCTGTGTGTCACGGCTTTGAAGGGTACTCTGTGTGTCACGGCTTTGAAGGGTACTCTGTGTGTCACGGCTTTGAAGGGTACTCTGTGTGTCACGGCTTTGAAGGGTACTCTGTGTGTCACGGCTTTGAAGGGTACTCTGTGTGTCACGGCTTTGAAGGGTACTCTGTGTGTCACGGCTTTGAAGGGTACTCTGTGTGTCACGGCTTTGAAGGGTACTCTGTGTGTCACGGCTTTGAAGGGTACTCTGTGTGTCACGGCTTTGAAGGGTACTCTGTGTGTCACGGCTTTGAAGGGTACTCTGTGTGTCACGGCTTTGAAGGGTACTCTGTGTGTCACGGCTTTGAAGGGTACTCTGTGTGTCACGGCTTTGAAGGGTACTCTGTGTGTCACGGCTTTGAAGGGTACGCTGTGTGTCACGGCTTTGAAGGGTACTCTGTGTGTCACGGCTTTGAAGGGTACTCTGTGTGTCACGGCTTTGAAGGGTACGCTGTGTGTCACGGCTTTGAAGGGTACGCTGTGTGTCACGGCTTTGAAGGGTACTCTGTGTGTCACGGCTTTGAAGGGTACTCTGTGTGTCACGGCTTTGAAGGGTACGCTGTGTGTCACGGCTTTGAAGGGTACGCTGTGTGTCACGGCTTTGAAGGGTACTCTGTGTGTCACGGCTTTGAAGGGTACGCTGTGTGTCACGGCTTTGAAGGGTACTCTGTGTGTCACGGCTTTGAAGGGTACTCTGTGTGTCACGGCTTTGAGGGTACGTGTGTCACGGCTTTGAGGGTACCTGTGTGTCACGGCTTTGAAGGGTACTCTGTGTGTCACGGCTTTGAAGGGTACGCTGTGTGTCACGGCTTTGAAGGGTACTCTGTGTGTCACGGCTTTGAAGGGTACTCTGTGTGTCACGGCTTTGAAGGGTACGCTGTGTGTCACGGCTTTGAAGGGTACTCTGTGTGTCACGGCTTTGAAGGGTACTCTGTGTGTCACGGCTTTGAAGGGTACTCTGTGTGTCACGGCTTTGAAGGGTACTCTGTGTGTCACGGCTTTGAAGGGTACTCTGTGTGTCACGGCTTTGAAGGGTACGCTGTGTGTCACGGCTTTGAAGGGTACTCTGTGTGTCACGGCTTTGAAGGGTACGCTGTGTGTCACGGCTTTGAAGGGTACTCTGTGTGTCACGGCTTTGAAGGGTACTCTGTGTGTCACGGCTTTGAAGGGTACGCTGTGTGTCACGGCTTTGAAGGGTACGCTGTGTGTCACGGCTTTGAAGGGTACTCTGTGTGTCACGGCTTTGAAGGGTACGCTGTGTGTCACGGCTTTGAAGGGTACGCTGTGTGTCACGGCTTTGAAGGGTACTCTGTGTGTCACGGCTTTGAAGGGTACTCTGTGTGTCACGGCTTTGAAGGGTACTCTGTGTGTCACGGCTTTGAAGGGTACTCTGTGTGTCACGGCTTTGAAGGGTACTCTGTGTGTCACGGCTTTGAAGGGTACTCTGTGTGTCACGGCTTTGAAGGGTACCTGTGTGTCACGGCTTTGAAGGGTACGCTGTGTGTCACGGCTTTGAAGGGTACTCTGTGTGTCACGGCTTTGAAGGGTACTCTGTGTGTCACGGCTTTGAAGGGTACTCTGTGTGTCACGGCTTTGAAGGGTACTCTGTGTGTCACGGCTTTGAAGGGTACTCTGTGTGTCACGGCTTTGAAGGGTACTCTGTGTGTCACGGCTTTGAAGGGTACTCTGTGTGTCACGGCTTTGAAGGGTACTCTGTGTGTCACGGCTTTGAAGGGTACTCTGTGTGTCACGGCTTTGAAGGGTACTCTGTGTGTCACGGCTTTGAAGGGTACTCTGTGTGTCACGGCTTTGAAGGGTACTCTGTGTGTCACGGCTTTGAAGGGTACTCTGTGTGTCACGGCTTTGAAGGGTACTCTGTGTGTCACGGCTTTGAAGGGTACGCTGTGTGTCACGGCTTTGAAGGGTACGCTGTGTGTCACGGCTTTGAAGGGTACTCTGTGTGTCACGGCTTTGAAGGGTACTCTGTGTGTCACGGCTTTGAAGGGTACTCTGTGTGTCACGGCTTTGAAGGGTACGCTGTGTGTCACGGCTTTGAAGGGTACTCTGTGTGTCACGGCTTTGAAGGGTACTCTGTGTGTCACGGCTTTGAAGGGTACTCTGTGTGTCACGGCTTTGAAGGGTACGCTGTGTGTCACGGCTTTGAAGGGTACGCTGTGTGTCACGGCTTTGAAGGGTACGCTGTGTGTCACGGCTTTGAAGGGTACTCTGTGTGTCACGGCTTTGAAGGGTACTCTGTGTGTCACGGCTTTGAAGGGTACTCTGTGTGTCACGGCTTTGAAGGGTACGCTGTGTGTCACGGCTTTGAAGGGTACGCTGTGTGTCACGGCTTTGAAGGGTACGCTGTGTGTCACGGCTTTGAAGGGTACGCTGTGTGTCACGGCTTTGAAGGGTACTCTGTGTGTCACGGCTTTGAAGGGTACTCTGTGTGTCACGGCTTTGAAGGGTACGCTGTGTGTCACGGCTTTGAAGGGTACTCTGTGTGTCACGGCTTTGAAGGGTACGCTGTGTGTCACGGCTTTGAAGGGTACTCTGTGTGTCACGGCTTTGAAGGGTACTCTGTGTGTCACGGCTTTGAAGGGTACTCTGTGTGTCACGGCTTTGAAGGGTACGCTGTGTGTCACGGCTTTGAAGGGTACGCTGTGTGTCACGGCTTTGAAGGGTACTCTGTGTGTCACGGCTTTGAAGGGTACGCTGTGTGTCACGGCTTTGAAGGGTACGCTGTGTGTCACGGCTTTGAAGGGTACGCTGTGTGTCACGGCTTTGAAGGGTACGCTGTGTGTCACGGCTTTGAAGGGTACTCTGTGTGTCACGGCTTTGAAGGGTACTCTGTGTGTCACGGCTTTGAAGGGTACTCTGTGTGTCACGGCTTTGAAGGGTACGCTGTGTGTCACGGCTTTGAAGGGTACGCTGTGTGTCACGGCTTTGAAGGGTACTCTGTGTGTCACGGCTTTGAAGGGTACTCTGTGTGTCACGGCTTTGAAGGGTACTCTGTGTGTCACGGCTTTGAAGGGTACGCTGTGTGTCACGGCTTTGAAGGGTACTCTGTGTGTGCTTTTACTTTGAAAAATACGGAAGTTGTTATTTTGAAAAGCGGAAGTCACTGTGTTTACGTAGTTAGCATTTCTCTGTGTGCTTCAGCTAGCAGCTAGCAGCTAGCAGCTGGATGTGGTCCCGCACAGCTTTGACTGTACATTGTAGTTGTATAGGTTTATCTAAATGTGTTCAGTCATTCCAAGCTAACCGGCTAACAGTGCTAACGGCCAGCAGCTCGACCGGAAGCAGCAGGATGCCCGAGAAAGGAAAAGCGGTGAGTTATGAGCTTTATATATACAGGAGTGATTACATCGTTAAAACCCAGCGTGACGTCACACAGAGCGTCACCTACCCTCAGCGGTGGAAAGTAACGGAGTACATTTACTCAAGTACTTACTTCAGTACAATTTAGAGGTACTTGTACTTCACTTGAGTATTTCAGGTTAATGCTACCTTGTATTTCTACTCACTACAGTTCAGAGGTACTCGGTGTACTTCTACTCCACTACGTGTATTTATACCTTTAGTTACTTCTCAGGTGAAGGATGTGAAATCTAACCAAGTGTTGAGTCAGACTTTAGTTCCACCTGGAGTGAATCCACCAGCTACCCTGCAGTCTACAAAGTACTTCAGACTAGCTGCTCCTCCACCAGCTACCCTGCAGTCTACAAAGTACTTCAGACTAGCTGCACCTCCACCAGCTACCCTGCAGTCTACAAAGTACTTCAGACTAGCTGCTCCTCCACCAGCTACCCTGCAGTCTACAAAGTACTTCAGACTAGCTGCTCCTCCACCAGCTACCCTGCAGTCTACAAAGTACTTCAGACTAGCTGCTCCTCCACCAGCTACCCTGCAGTCTACAAAGTACTTCAGACTAGCTGCACCTCCACCAGCTACCCTGCAGTCTGCAAAGTACTTCAGACTAGCTGCTCCTCCACCAGCTACCCTGCAGTCTACAAAGTACTTCAGACTAGCTGCTCCTCCACCAGCTACCCTGCAGTCTACAAAGTACTTCAGACTAGCTGCACCTCCACCAGCTACCCTGCAGTCTACAAAGTACTTCAGACTAGCTGCTCCTCCACCAGCTACCCTGCAGTCTACAAAGTACTTCAGACTAGCTGCCCTCCACCAGCTACCCTGCAGTCTACAAAGTACTTCAGACTAGCTGCACCTCCACCAGCTACCCTGCAGTCTACAAAGTACTTCAGACTAGCTGCACCTCCACCAGCTACCCTGCAGTCTACAAAGTACTTCAGACTAGCTGCACCTCCACCAGCTACCCTGCAGTCTACAAAGTACTTCAGACTAGCTGCACCTCCACCAGCTACCCTGCAGTCTACAAAGTACTTCAGACTAGCTGCACCTCCACCAGCTACCCTGCAGTCTACAAAGTACTTCAGACTAGCTGCACCTCCACCAGCTACCCTGCAGTCTACAAAGTACTTCAGACTAGCTGCTCCTCCACCAGCTACCCTGCAGTCTACAAAGTACTTCAGACTAGCTGCTCCTCCACCAGCTACCCTGCAGTCTACAAAGTACTTCAGACTGAGTACTTATGTATATGTATATGTATATCTCAGCAGGTCAAAGGTCAGCCGGCTGCAGCGGCTCAGCAGGAAGCTCCTTCTCCGGTGACTCGGGATAAAAGTGGAGCTGTTACCGTTACCGTTCACGCCAAGCCAGGCGCCAAACACAGCGGCATCACAGGTGTGTGTGTGTGTGTGTGTGTGTGTGTGTGTGTGTGTGTGTGTGTGTGTGTGTGTGTGTGTGTGTGTGTGTGTGTGGTGTGTGTGTGTGTGTGTGTGTGTGTGTGTGTGTGTGTGTGTGTGTGTGTGTGTGTGTGTGTGTGTGTGTGTGTGTGTGTGGTGTGTGTGTGTGTGTGGTGTGTGTGTGTGTGTGTGTGTGTGTGTGTGTGTGTGTGTGTGTGTGTGTGTGTGTGTGTGTGTGGTGTGTGTGTGTGTGTGTGTGTGTGTGTGTGTGTGTGTGTGTGTGTGTGTGTGTGTGTGTGTGTGTGTGGGAGAGAGAGAGAGAGAGAGAGGTGGCGTATTTTACCGGGGAGAGAGGAGGGGAGCCGAGGAGGGAGTGAGGAGAGAGGAGGAGAACCGAGGAGAACCGAGGAGGAGAGAGGTGAGAGGAGGGGAGCCGAGGAGAGAGGAGGGAGCCGAGGAGAGAGGGAACCGAGGAGAGAGGAGGGGAATCGAGGAGAGAGGAGGGGAATCGAGGAGAGAGGAGGGGAGTTGAGGAGAGAGGAAGGGAGAGAGGAGGGGAACCGAGGAGAGAGGAGGGGAGCGAGGAGAGAGGAGGGGAACCGAGGAGAGAGGAGGGGAGCGAGGAGAGAGGAGGGGAACCGAGGTGAGAGGAGGGGAGCGGAGGGGAGCAGAGGAGAGAGGAGGGGAGCCGAGGAGAGAGAAGGGGAACCGAGGAGAGAGGAGGGGAGCGAGGAGAGAGGAGGGGAACCGAGGTGAGAGGAGGGGAACCGAGGAGAGAGGAGGGGAGCCGAGGAGAGAGGAGTCGAGGAGAGAGGAGGGGAAGCAGCAGGCGGTGAGAGGAAGGAGAACTCCTCTCCTCTGAGCGGTCATCTTAAAGAGACGTCCACTAGTGATGACAGGAGGCTCAGCCTCTGTCTGAGGACACACGTGTTCAAGACCACTTCATCTACTCTGATTCACTCACAGGGCGGGTCATGAGACGATAACAGGCTACACACACACACACACACACACACACACACACACACACACACACACACACACACACACATATTTATATATATATATACAATTTCAGAATCAAACAAGTATGAGAGCACTCTCATAATAACGTAACACATCTCCCCTCTCCCCCCCCTCTCCCCCCTCTCCCCCCCTGTACTTCTACTCGAGTAAAGGATGAGTGTACTTCTACTTGAGTAAAGGATGAGTGTACTTCTACTCGAGTAAAGGATGAGTGTACTTCTACTCGAGTAAAGGATGAGTGTACTTCTACTCGAGTAAAGGATGAGTGTACTTCTACTCGAGTAAAGGATGAGTGTACTTCTACTCGAGTAAAGGATGAGTGTACTTCTACTCGAGTAAAGGATGAGTGTACTTCTACTCGAGTAAAGGATGTGTGTACTTCTACTCGAGTAAAGGATGAGTGTACTTCTACTCGAGTAAAGGATGAGTGTACTTCTACTCGAGTAAAGGATGAGTGTACTTCTACTCGAGTAAAGGATGAGTGTACTTCTACTTGAGTAAAGGATGTGTGTACTTCTACTCGAGTAAAGGATGAGTGTACTTCTACTCGAGTAAAGGATGAGTGTACTTCTACTCGAGTAAAGGATGAGTGTACTTCTACTCGAGTAAAGGATGAGTGTACTTCTACTCGAGTAAAGGATGAGTGTACTTCTACTCGAGTAAAGGATGTGTGTACTTCTACTCGAGTAAAGGATGAGTGTACTTCTACTCGAGTAAAGGATGAGTGTACTTCTACTCGAGTAAAGGATGAGTGTACTTCTACTCGAGTAAAGGATGAGTGTACTTCTACTCGAGTAAAGGATGAGTGTACTTCTACTCGAGTAAAGGATGTGTGTACTTCTACTCGAGTAAAGGATGAGTGTACTTCTACTCGAGTAAAGGATGAGTGTACTTCTACTCGAGTAAAGGATGAGTGTACTTCTACTCGAGTAAAGGATGTGTGTACTTCTACCTGAGTAAAGGATGTGTGTACTTCTACTTGAGTAAAGGATGTGTGTACTTCTACTTGAGTAAAGGATGAGTGTACTTCTACTCGAGTAAAGGATGTGTGTACTTCTACTCGAGTAAAGGATGTGTGTACTTCTACCTGAGTAAAGGATGTGTGTACTTCTACTTGAGTACAGGATGTGTGTACTTCTGCCTGAGTACAGGATGTGTGTACTTCTGCCTGAGTAAAGGATGTGTGTACTTCTACTTGAGTAAAGCATGTGTGTACTTCTACTCGAGTAAAGGATGTGTGTACTTCTACTCGAGTAAAGGATGTGTGTAAAGGACGTGTGTGTACTTCTACCTGAGTAAAGGATGTGTGTACTTCTGCCTGAGTAAAGGATGTGTGTACTTCTACCTGAGTAAAGGATGGGTGTACTTCTACTCGAGTAAAGGATGTGTGTACTTCTACTCGAGTAAAGGATGTGTGTAAAGGACGTGTGTGTACTTCTACCTGAGTAAAGGATGTGTGTACTTCTACTCGAGTAAAGGATGTGTGTAAAGGACGTGTGTGTACTTCTACCTGAGTAAAGGATGTGTGTACTTCTACCTGAGTAAAGGATGCCCACGTCTCTTCTTCTCTTGCAGATATCTCTGCGGAGGCGGTGGGCGTCTCCATCGCAGCGCCTCCTACAGACGGAGAAGCGAACACGGAGCTCATCAGATACCTGGCCGAGGTTCTGGACCTGAAGAAAAGCCACATTTCTCTGGACAAGGTTCAGGAACGCTTCTCAACACGTCATTACTCACTAACAGCATCTGAGAGGAAACAGGAAGTACTGGAGGGTCCGTGAATATCTCGGGTCCTTCTTCTTGGTAGAAGATGAAGGAGGGATCTTGATCAGCATGAAGGGGTCCTTCTGCCCATAATGACATTATCCCGCTGATCACACGGCCACATTCTCAACAACGTAACGACATGATCCCAACATTAATTGAAAAGCTTTTATTGATTTAAATTGACGTGCATCCGCCAAGAAAAGTAGTCCGTTGTTCCCGTTTGAACTACGTAGCAACGGCAGGAGCGGCTTCGATAGCGTCTTTGAGGAGCTTTTTGATTACAGATTTGAAAACATCGGTGCTTGCTTTAACAGTAGCACGAGTCATGATGTCAAACCTTGGAGAGTATCTAGATATCCCGCCCTCATGCCAAAGAAACTGCACACTGAATATGTGTCGCCGTCTGATGTCTATGTCTGGACCGCCGCGTAAAAGGAACCGCCGCGTAAAAAAAGGGACCGCCGCGTAAAAAAGGGACCGCCTCGTAAAAAGGACCGCCGCGTAAAAAAGGGACCGCCGCGTAAAAACGACCGCCGCGTAAAAAAGGGACCCCGCGTAAAAACGACCGCCGCGTAAAAACGACCGCCGCGTAAAAAAGGGACCGCCGCGTAAAAACGACCGCCGCGTAAAAAAGGGACCGCCGCGTAAAAACGACCGCCGCGTAAAAAAGGGACCGCCGCGTAAAAAAGGGACCGCCGCGTAAAAACGACCGCCGCGTAAAAAAGGGACCGCCGCGTAAAAAAGGGACCGCCGCGTAAAAAAGGGACCGCCGCGTAAAAACGACCGCCTCGTCTTGTCCCTCTCGTCTTGTCCCTCTCGTCTTGTCCCTCTCGTCTTGTCCCTCTCGTCTTCTCCGCTGTTGTCTTCTCCCTCTCGTCTTGTCCCTCTCGTCTTGTCCTCTCGTCTTGTCCTCTCGTCTTGTCCCTCTCGTCTTGTCCCTCTCGTCTTGTCCCTCTCGTCTTGTCCCTCTCGTCTTGTCCGCTGTTGTCTTGCTCCCTCTCGTCTTGTCCCTCTCGTCTTGTCCCTCTCGTCTTGTCCTCTCGTCTTGTCCCTCTCGTCTTGTCCGCTGTTGTCTTCTCCCTCTCGTCTTGTCCCTCTCGTCTTGTCCCTCTCGTCTTGTCCCTCTCGTCTTGTCCTCTCGTCTTGTCCCTCTCGTCTTGTCCGCTGTTGTCTTGTCCCTCTCGTCTTGTCCCTCTCGTCTTGTCCCTCTCGTCTTCTCCGCTGTTGTCTTCTCCCTCTCGTCTTGTCCCTCTCGTCTTGTCCCTCTCGTCTTGTCCTCTCGTCTTGTCCTCTCGTCTTGTCCCTCTCGTCTTGCTCCGCTGTTGTCTTCTCCCTCTCGTCTTGTCCTCTCGTCTTGTCCCTCTCGTCTTGTCCCTCTCGTCTTGTCCCTCTCGTCTTCTCCGCTGTTGTCTTCTCCCTCTCGTCTTGTCCCTCTCGTCTTGTCCCTCTCGTCTTGTCCTCTCGTCTTGTCCCTCTCGTCTTGTCCCTCTCGTCTTCTCCGCTGTTGTCTTCTCCCTCTCGTCTTGTCCTCTCGTCTTGTCCCTCTCGTCTTGTCCCTCTCGTCTTGTCCCTCTCGTCTTCTCCGCTGTTGTCTTCTCCCTCTCGTCTTGTCCCTCTCGTCTTGTCCCTCTCGTCTTGTCCTCTCGTCTTGTCCCTCTCGTCTTGTCCCTCTCGTCTTCTCCGCTGTTGTCTTGTCCCTCTCGTCTTGTCCTCTCGTCTTGTCCCTCTCGTCTTGTCCCTCTCGTCTTCTCCGCTGTTGTCTTGTCCCTCTCGTCTTGTCCCTCTCGTCTTGTCCTCTCGTCTTGTCCCTCTCGTCTTGTCCCTCTCGTCTTCTCCGCTGTTGTCTTGTCCCTCTCGTCTTGTCCTCTCGTCTTGTCCCTCGTCTTGTCCCTCTCGTCTTGTCCTCTCGTCTTCTCCGCTGTTGTCTTGTCCCTCTCGTCTTGTCCCTCTCGTCTTGTCCCTCTCGTCTTGTCCCTCTCGTCTTGTCCCTCTCGTCTTCTCCGCTGTTGTCTTGTCCCTCTCGTCTTGTCCTCTCGTCTTGTCCCTCTCGTCTTGTCCCTCTCGTCTTCTCCGCTGTTGTCTTGTCCCTCTCGTCTTGTCCTCTCGTCTTGTCCCTCTCGTCTTGTCCCTCTTGTCTTGTCCCTCTCGTCTTCTCCGCTGTTGTCTTGTCCCTCTCGTCTTGTCCCTCTCGTCTTGTCCTCTCGTCTTGTCCCTCTCGTCTTCTCCGCTGTTGTCTTGTCCCTCTCGTCTTGTCCCTCTCGTCTTGTCCTCTCGTCTTGTCCCTCTCGTCTTCTCCGCTGTTGTCTTGTCCCTCTCGTCTTGTCCCTCTCGTCTTGTCCCTCTCGTCTTGTCCTCTCGTCTTGTCCCTCTGTCTTGTCCCTCTCGTCTTGTCCCTCTCGTCTTGTCCTCTCGTCTTGTCCCTCTCGTCTTGTCCCTCTCGTCTTGTCCCTCTCGTCTTGTCCCTCTCGTCTTGTCCCTCTCGTCTTGTCCTCTCGTCTTGTCCTCTCGTCTTGTCCTCTCGTCTTGTCCCTCTCGTCTTGTCCTCTCGTCTTGTCCCTCTCGTCTTCTCCGCTGTTGTCTTGTCCCTCTCGTCTTGTCCCTCTCGTCTTGTCCTCTCGTCTTGTCCCTCTCGTCTTCTCCCTCTCGTCTTGTCCCTCTCGTCTTGTCCTCTCGTCTTGTCCCTCTCGTCTTCTCCGCTGTTGTCTTGTCCCTCCCGTCTTGTCCTCCCGTCTTGTCCCTCTCGTCTTGTCCTCTCGTCTTGTCCCTCCCGTCTTGTCCTCTCGTCTTGTCCTCTCGTCTTGTCCCTCTCGTCTTCTCCGCTGTTGTCTTGTCCTCTCGTCTTGTCCCTCTCGTCTTGTCCCTCTCGTCTTGTCCCTCTCGTCTTGTCCCTCTCGTCTTCTCCCTCTCGTCTTGTCCCTCTCGTCTTGTCCTCTCGTCTTGTCCCTCTCGTCTTGTCCCTCTCGTCTTCTCCGCTGTTGTCTTGTCCCTCCCGTCTTGTCCCTCTCGTCTTGTCCCTCTCGTCTTGTCCTCTCGTCTTGTCCCTCTCGTCTTGTCCCTCTCGTCTTGTCCCTCCCGTCTTGTCCCTCTCGTCTTGTCCCTCCCGTCTTGTCCTCTCGTCTTGTCCTCTCGTCTTGTCCCTCCCGTCTTGTCCTCTCGTCTTCTCCGCTGTTGTCTTGTCCCTCTCGTCTTGTCCCTCCCGTCTTGTCCTCTCGTCTTCTCCGCTGTTGTCTTGTCCCTCTCGTCTTGTCCCTCCCGTCTTGTCCTCTCGTCTTGTCCCTCTCGTCTTGTCCCTGTCTTCACTGCGGACTCATCAGTCCACGTTGCTCTCAGGCGGGAAACTGAAGACAAGCGGACCGTCTGAAAGCGAACTGTGTGCAGTGTCAGTCGATTCTCTCTGCAGATGGTGAGCGGTCCTTAGCATACGGGTCATAAGTCCTGGACAGCGGTCTGGTACGTCGGGTGTGTTACATACGTGGCATGTGGGTCGGTGGCGTCCTTGCAGTATGCGTGGTGTGCTTAGTTGCATGGGTTGTATTTTGTGGGTGGGTGCATTTTGGGCGGGGGGTTGTTTCTATGTTGTGTGTTGGTGGTGTGGTGGTGGTGTGGTGGTGGTGGTGGTGGTGGTGGTGGTGGTGGTGGTGGTGGTGGTGGTGGTGGTGGTGGTGGTGGTGGTGTGGTGGTGGTGGTGGTGGTGGTGGTGTGGTGGTGGTGGTGGTGTGGTGATGGTGGTGGTGGTGGTGGTGGTGGTGGTGGTGGTGGTGGTGGTGGTGGTGGTGGTGGTGGTGGTGGTGGTGGTGGTGGTGGTGGTGGTGGTGATGGTGGTGGTGGTGGTGGTGGTGGTGGTGATGGTGGTGGTGGTGGTGGTGGTGGTGGTGGTGGTGGTGATGGTGGTGGTGGTGGTGGTGGTGGTGGTGGTGGTGGTGGTGGTGGTGGTGGTGGTGGTGGTGATGGTGGTGGTGGTGATGGTGGTGGTGGTGGTGGTGATGGTGGTGGTGGTGGTGGTGGTGGTGGTGGTGATGGTGGTGGTGGTGGTGGTGGTGGTGGTGGTGATGGTGGTGATGGTGGTGGTGGTGATGGTGGTGATGGTGGTGATGGTGGTGGTGGTGATGGTGGTGGTGGTGGTGGTGGTGGTGGTGGTGGTGGTGATGGTGGTGGTGGTGCTGGTGGTGGTGATGGTGGTGCTGGTGGTGGTGGTGGTGGTGGTGGTGGTGGTGGTGGTGGTATATTTGGTTTATGGGGTGTGAGGGGGTGGTGGGTTTGGAGAGAAGAAGAAGAGAGAAGAGGAGAGACTCAGACGAAGAGATAAGAAGAGAAGACGAAGAGAGAGGAGCGGGCAGAGCTAGAAGAGCGAGATAAGCGACGCAGACGAAGAGAGAAGACGGAGAGATACAGAAGCGAGAGAGCGAGAGCAGACGCGAGACGCAGAAGAGATCGAAGCGCACGCAGCAGAGCATACGAGCTCCGAGAGCCTAACAGCGCACGCCGACGCGCATACATCGCTCTCCACGCTCGCCTCACCGCCGCACGCACCGCCTCCTTTACTCGCTCTCACGCCGCCTCGCTCCTCTCTTCCTCCTCTCACCTCCTCCTCTCTCCCTCACCCTCTCTCTCACCTCCTCCTCTCACCTCCTCCTCTCACCTCCTCTCCTCTCACCTCCTCTCTCCTCCTCCTCTCACCTCCTCCTCTCTCCTCTCACCTCCTCCTCTCTCCTCTCACCTCCTCCTCTCTCCTCTCACTCCTCCTCTCACCTCTCCTCCTCCTCCTCTCTCTCACCTCCTCTCTCCTCCTCCTGCAGGGCTCCAGGTCCAGAGACAAAGTGATCAGAGTCGACTCCTCCCTCAGTCCTGAGGAGGTGATGAGGAGAATCAGAGAGGAAGCTGGGTGAGGAGGAGGAGGAGGAGGAGGAGGAGGAGGAGGAGGAGCAGCCAACGTCTTCCTACGATTTTTTTCTTATAAGGAAAAATGAAAATGTAATTAAATGTTTTTCATTAATTTAATAAAAAATATCCCTTTTTTTTAAATGTTCTTTCTTCATTTATTCGTTCTCCATGTTTGGTAAGCGTTGTTCGTCCTCGATGTAATAATAAATAACTTCAAACGCCTCCGCCCTGTTCGAGGACTTCGTAAAAGTACGACATCGTAACGCCGTGCTCGCCTCAAAGAATCCAGCAGGGGGACAAGATGCAAGATTCAAGGCTTTATGGTCATTTAGCTACAGTTGAGACACGACGACGACCATCTGAGGTCACAGGCTCCGCCCACAGAGCACCACACAGGCTCCGCCCACAGAGCACCACACAGGCTCCGCCCACAGAGCACCACACAGGCTCCGCCCACAGAGCACCACACAGGCTCCGCCCACAGAGCACCACACAGGCTCCGCCCACAGAGCACCACACAGGCTCCGCCCACAGAGCACCACAGGACATCAGACGGATCACATCGTGCAAATAGAATAGAATAGAAACGAAGGCTGCCCGGAGGGAGGCTGACGCACCGCTGTGAATAATACTCAGGGACCGGGACAGAGATGTCGTCTTTAAGACTGAACACCAAACGGTGAAGCATACTTTGAAGCAGAGTTGGAGTCCATCAAGTACTGTCCTTCAGTATTACTTTGAGGTACTTGTACTTCGCTTGGGTATTTATATTTACGTGTTCATTTGACACGAGTTACTTTTACATTTGATATTGGGTTTAGTGGTGTGTGTGTGTGTGCCGTGTGTGTGTGTGTGTGTGTGGCCTGGCATTACTATACTTGTGGGGACCTAAATCTGTCTACACAGTCACGTGTGGGGACTCACCTCCCTTATGGGGACAAATTGGAGGTCCCCATAAGGGGATCATTAATGTTAGGGTGAAGACTTGGTTAGGGTTAGGATAAGTCTATGTAATGTCCCCTGAAGTGTGTGTGTGTGTGTGTGTGTGTGTGTGTGTGTGTGTCTGCTGTTGTGCTCTAAGAGTGTGGGTGTAGTTTTCTGTTTGTCCACTAGATGGTAGTCCAAGCTCAGTTTTCTCCTCAAGTCTTTTCTGTGATCTGAGCGATGAACAGAGGTGGAAGAAGTACTCAGGTGGTGTACTTTAGTAAAAGTAGAAGTACTCAGATGGTGTACTTTAGTAAAAGTAGAAGTACTCAGATGGTGTACTTTAGTAAAAGTAGAAGTACTCAGATCTTGTACTTGAGTAAAAGTAGAAGTACTCAGATGGTGTACTTTAGTAAAAGTAGAAGTACTCAGATCTTGTACTTGAGTAAAAGTAGAAGTACTCAGATCTTGTACTTGAGTAAAAGTAGAAGTACTCAGATGGTGTACTTTAGTAAAAGTAGAAGTACTCAGATCTTGTACTTGAGTAAAAGTAGAAGTACTCAGATGGTGTACTTTAGTAAAAGTAGAAGTACTCAGATCTTGTACTTGAGTAAAAGTAGAAGTACTCAGATCTTGTACTTGAGTAAAGGTAGAAGTACTCAGATCTGGTACTTTAGTAAAGGTAGAAGTACTCAGATCTTATTCTTTGGTCAAAGTAGAAGTACTCAGATTGTGTTCTTTAGTAAAAGTAGAAGTACTCAGATCTTGTACTTGAGTAAAAGTAGAAGTACTCAGATCTTGTACTTGAGTAAAAGTAGAAGTACTCAGATCTTGTTCTTGAGTAAAAGTAGAAGTACTCAGATCTTGTTCTTGAGTAAAAGTAGAAGTACTCAGATCTTGTACTTGAGTAAAAGTAGAAGTACTCAGATCTTGTACTTTAGTAAAAGTAGAAGTACTCAGATCTTGTACTTGAGTAAAAGTAGAAGTACTCAGATCTTGTACTTGAGTAAAAGTAGAAGTACTCAGATCTTGTACTTGAGTAAAAGTAGAAGTACTCAGATCTTGTACTTCTTAGCTCAAACTAATGATGAAGAGCTGGAAACACAGACTAAAGGTAATGTATATATGTCGTGACGGTGGAGGAAGAGACTGCTAAGGACAAACTCAATTTAGGGTGAAATGAACACATATAGTAGAGCAGGGATGCGGCCCTCAGATTAATTTATAAACAACGCAATTAATAATTCAAATTAATTTGTTTGTACTTGTAGTTCTGGTACCGTCCACTAGACTCCTAGTTACGTCGCGAGCTGCGTAGATGATTTCAAATACCGCGAAATAATCTGTGTGTATTGTGTTTGTTTCCCGGGGCAACGCTCAAGAAACCCCGGCTGCCGTTACCCCGCTGAGACGTTGAGTCGCCTCTTGTCCATGCCTTTCGCTCACAAGCTGCTGTTATCTTCTGATTCTGGAGAAACACGTTTAATATTCTGAAAACCAAGACTTTGGTGATTTGAAATCAGATGAAAACAAACTGCCGTGTCCAATCACTCACTCAGTGTTTATTTAGAGCCCAATATCACATTTCTCTCAGTGTCTTCACCGTGTGTACAGAATATCAGTCTGACAATACCACACCCTCTGTCCTCAGACCCTCTGTCCTCAGACCCTCTGTCCTTAGACCCTCTGTCCTCAGACCCTCTGTCCTCAGACCCTCTGTCCTCAGACCCTCTGTCCTTAGACCCTCTGTCCTCAGACCCTCTGTCCTCAGGCCCTCTGTCCTCAGACCCTCTGTCCTCAGACCCTCTGTCCTCAGACCCTCTGTCCTCAGACCCTCTGTCCTCAGACCCTCTGTCCTTAGACCCTCTGTCCTTAGACCCCTCTGTCCTCAGACCCTCTGTCCTCAGACCCTCTGTCCTCAGGCCCTCTGTCCTCAGACCCTCTGTCCTTAGACCCTCTGTCCTCAGACCCTCTGTCCTCAGGCCCTCTGTCCTCAGACCCTCTGTCCTCAGGCCCTCTGTCCTCAGACCCTCTGTCCTTAGACCCTCTGTCCTCAGACCCTCTGTCCTCAGGCCCTCTGTCCTCAGACCCTCTGTCCTCAGGCCCTCTGTCCTCAGACCCTCTGTCCTCAGACCCTCTGTCCTCAGACCCTCTGTCCTTAGACCCTCTGTCCTTAGCCCCTCTGTCCTCAGACCCTCTGTCCTCAGACCCTCTGTCCTCAGACCCTCTGTCCTTAGACCCTCTGTCCTTAGACCCTATGTCCTTAGACCCTCTGTCCTTAGACCCTCTGTCCTTAGACCCTCACATCGTACAAGGAAAAACGTCCAGAGAAACCCACAGTCTAAGGGAACATGGAGAACCCTCAGGAGAGCAGCAGAGGAGGATCCTCTCCAGGACGCACAGACTGCAATAGATGCCGTGTGTAAATTTAAAAGATAATACATTTGCGTAGTAATCATAAATAAACATTGATTGAACTGGTTCAGCTGGGAAGGTCCCGGGATGTGAACTGGTTCAGCTGGGAAGGTCCCGGGGTGTGAACTGGTTCAGCTGGGAAGGTCCCGGGGTGTGAACTGGTTCAGCTGGGAAGGTCCCTGGATGTGAACTGGTTCAGCTGGGAAGGTCCCTGGATGTGAACTGGTTCAGCTGGGAAGGTCCCTGGATGTGAACTGGTTGAGCTGGGAAGGTCCCTGGATGTGAACTGGTTCAGCTGGGAAGGTCCCTGGATGTGAACTGGTTGAGCTGGGAAGGTCCCTGGATGTGAACTGGTTGAGCTGGGAAGGTCCCTGGATGTGAACTGGTTCAGCTGGGAAGGTCCCTGGATGTGAACTGGTTCAGTGGGAAGGTCCCTGGATGTGAACTGGTTCAGCTGGGAAGGTCCCTGGATGTGAACTGGTTGAGCTGGGAAGGTCCCTGGATGTGAACTGGTTCAGCTGGGAAGGTCCCTGGATGTGAACTGGTTGAGTGGGAAGGTCCCTGATGTGACTGGTTCGGGAGGTCCTGGATGTGAATGGTTGCTGGGAGGTCCCTGGATGTGAACTGGTTGAGCTGGGAAGGCGGGTATGAAACAAAGAGGAGGAGCTGCAGACAGACAGGGAAGTTGAAAGTGAAAATAATAAGACGGACTTGTCAGACTGCCAGACGCCATTTTGCAGCTGGACGGAGCCGAGGAGAACGGGGGGGTGAGGGCTAACCCCGGGGTCTGCTTCAACACATTCAGTATGTACTCTGTCGGACTGATGACATCACTTCTTTGTTAAAAAACAGCGTCCTGTCTGTTTACTTCCTGGTTGCTGATCCGTCAGAGCGACAGACCGTGTCTGCCTCATGGAGGCCTGTCTGAAGTCTGACTGCTGGGATGAGTTTAACCAGTTTATTTCTGCGATGGGTTGGATTGAAAAAAGCGTGTTATTATAATGTGTGTGTGTGTGTGTGTGTGTGTGTGTGTGTGTGTGTGTGTGTGTGTGTGTGTCTGCTGTTGTGCTCTAAGAGTGTGGGTGTAGTTTTCTGTTTGTCCACTAGATGGTAGTCCAAGCTCAGTTTTCTCCTCAAGTCTTTTCTGTGATCTGAGCGATGAACAGAGGTGGAAGAAGTACTCAGATGGTGTACTTGAGTAAAAGTAGGAGTACTCAGATGCTGTACTTTGGTCAAAGTAGAAGTACTCAGATCTTGTACTTGAGTAAAAGTAGAAGTACTCAGATCTGGTACTTTAGTAAAAGTAGAAGTACTCAGATCTTGTTCTTTGGTCAAAGTAGAAGTACTCAGATCTTGTACTTGAGTAAAAGTAGAAGTACTCAGATCTTGTACTTGAGTAAAAGTAGAAGTACTCAGATCTGGTACTTGAGTAAAAGTAGAAGTACTCAGATCTTGTACTTGAGTAAAAGTAGAAGTACTCAGATCTGGTACTTGAGTAAAAGTAGAAGTACTCAGATCTGGTACTTGAGTAAAAGTAGAAGTACTCAGATCTTGTACTTGAGTAAAAGTAGAAGTACTCAGGTCTTGTACTTGAGTAAAAGTAGAAGTACTCAGATCTGGTACTTGAGTAAAAGTAGAAGTACTCAGATGTTGTACTTTAGTAAAAGTAGAAGTACTCAGATGGTGTACTTTAGTAAAAGTAGAAGTACTCAGATCTTGTACTTGAGTAAAAGTAGAAGTACTCAGATCTTGTCTTGAGTCAAAAGTAGAAGTACTCAGATCTTGTACTTGAGTAAAAGTAGAAGTACTCAGATCTTGTACTTGAGTAAAAGTAGAAGTACTCAGATCTTGTACTTGAGTAAAAGTAGAAGTACTCAGATCTTGTACTTGAGTAAAAGTAGAAGTACTCAGATCTGGTACTTGAGTAAAAGTAGAAGTACTCAGATCTGTGTACTTGAGTAAAACGTAGAAGTACTCAGATCTTGTACTTGAGTAAAAGTAGAAGTACTCAGGTCTTGTACTTGAGTAAAGTAGAAGTACTCGGGTCTTGTACTTGAGTAACAGTAGAAGTACTCAGATCTTGTACTTGAGTAACAGTAGAAGTACTCAGATCTTGTACTTGAGTAAAAGTAGAAGTATTCAGATCTTGTACTTGTGTTAAAGTAGAAGTACTCAGATCTTGTACTTGAGTAAAAGTAGAAGTACTCAGATCTTGTACTTGAGTAAAAGTAGAAGTACTCAGATCTGTACTTGAGTAAAAGTAGAAGTACTCAGATCTGGTACTTGAGTAAAAGTAGAAGTACTCAGATCTTGTACTTGAGTAAAAGTAGAAGTACTCAGATCTTGTACTTGAGTAAAACGTAGAAGTACTCAGGTCTTGTACTTGAGTAAAGTAGAAGTACTCAGGTCTTGTACTTGAGTAAAAGTAGAAGTACTCAGATCTTGTACTTGAGTAAAAGTAGAAGTACTCAGATCTTGTACTTGAGTAAAGTAGAAGTACTCAGGTCTTGTACTTGAGTAAACAGTAGAAGTACTCAGATCTTGTACTTGAGTAAAAGTAGAAGTACTCAGATCTTGTACTTGTGTTAAAGTAGAAGTACTCAGATCTTGTACTTGTGTTAAAGTAGAAGTACTCAGATATTGTACTTGTGTAAAAGTAGAAGTACTCAGATCTTGTACTTGTGTTAAAGTAGAAGTACTCAGATTGTGTACTTGTGTTAAAGTAGAAGTACTCAGATCTTGTACTTGAGTAAAAGTAGAAGTACTCAGATCTTGTACTTGAGTAAAAGTAGAAGTACTCAGATCGTGTTCTTGAGTCAAAAGTAGAAAGTACTCAGATCTTGTACTTGAGTAAACAGTAGAAGTACTCAGATCTTGTACTTGAGTAAAAGTAGAAGTACTCAGATCTTGTACTTGAGTAAAAGTAGAAGTACTCAGGTCTTGTACTTGAGTAACAGTAGAAGTACTCAGATCTTGTACTTGAGTAAAAGTAGAAGTACTCAGATCTTGTACTTGAGTAAACAGTAGAAGTACTCAGATCTTGTACTTGAGTAAAAGTAGAAGTACTCAGATCTTGTACTTGTGTTAAAGTAGAAGTACTCAGATCTGGTACTTGTGTTAAAGTAGAAGTACTCAGATATTGTACTTGTGTAAAGTAGAAGTACTCAGATCTTGTACTTGTGTTAAAGTAGAAGTACTCAGATTGTGTACTTGAGTTAAAGTAGAAGTACTCAGATCTTGTACTTGAGTAAAAGTAGAAGTACTCAGATCTTGTACTTGAGTAAAAGTAGAAGTACTCAGATCTTGTTCTTGAGTAAAGTAGAAGTACTCAGATCTTGTACTTGAGTAACAGTAGAAGTACTCAGATATTGTACTTGAGTAAAAGTAGAAGTACTCAGATCTTGTACTTGAGTAACAGTAGAAGTACTCAGGTCTTGTACTTGAGTAAAAGTAGAAGTACTCAGATCTTGTACTTGAGTAAAAGTAGAAGTACTCAGATCTTGTACTTGAGTAACAGTAGAAGTACTCAGATCTTGTACTTGAGTAAAAGTAGAAGTACTCAGATCTGGTACTTGAGTAAACAGTAGAAGTACTCAGATCTTGTACTTGAGTAAACAGTAGAAGTACTCACATCTTGTACTTGTGTTAAAGTAGAAGTACTCAGATCTTGTACTTGAGTTAAAGTAGAAGTACTCAGATCTGTGTACTTGTGTTAAAGTAGAAGTACTCATTCACTTTGTATTTGATGTATTTGTTCCATGGGCTAGAATTTTGAAATCATTAGAAATCAATAAAAAAAAATTGTTTTGGTGCAATAACAAAAAAGTCCATCCATATTCTGGGAGAATACAGTAATATATGCAGTACATGCAGCAGGCTTAATAATCCAGAAACATATATATATATATATATTAGGGAACAATTGAATGCTCAGTTAACACTCGAGTACTTAAATACCTCCAGTGAGGATGTTTACTGGGTTATTTTCACTCTGTGGATATATACATGTATATATACATGGATATATACATGGATATATACATGGATATATACATGGATATATATACATGGATATATATACATGGATATATATACATGGATATATATACATGGATATATATACATGGATATATACATGGATATACATTTATTTCAATAACGTTGTTGAGCTTGAGTTGAGCTCCATGTCGCTCTCACTGGACAGAGTCCCTGGGTGTGAGTCAGGCTGGTATGAAACAAAGGGGAGGAGCTACAGACAGCTGAAGGTGTTAAAGTCCAAGTTTGATGTCAGACTGATAGACGCCATTTTACGCCAATCGTGTGTGTGTGTGTGTGTGTGTGTGTGTGTGTGTGTGTGTGTGTGTGTGTCAGACTGGAGAAGATGAGTGATTTAAAAGATGAGGAAGAGGAAACGTCTTCAGTCTTCAGCGGTCTGTCTCTGAAGAGTGACCAGTCGATGCCGGAAGCTGTATACTTCAGGAATGAACCTGGACCCTCGGACACAACGTAAGAGTTTCTGCTGTAACCTGACCTGAAGAGGATTCAGCTTTTAGACCACCTGATTTAAGGATGTTTCATATATATATATATATATATATATATATATATATATATAGTGGGGCAACAAAGTATTTAGTCAGCCACCAATTGTGCAAGTTCTCCCACTTCAAAAGATGTGGCCTGTAACGTTTCATCCTGGTTCACTTCACTCTGAGAGACAGAGGGGGGAGGATCCAGGAAGTCACTTTGTAGGATTTGTAATGAATGAATTGGTAAAATAAGTATTTGGTCTCCTCCAAAGAAACAGATGTCTGGCTCTCACAGACCTGAACCTTCTCCTCTCAGAGCCTCCTCTGTCCTCCACTCAGAGCCTCCTCTGTCCTCCTCTCAGAGCCTCCTCTGTCCTCCTCTCAGAGCCTCCTCTGTCCTCCTCTCAGAGCCTCCTCTGTTCCACTCAGAGCCTCCTCTGTCCTCCTCTCAGAGCCTCCTCTGTCCTCCACTCAGAGCCTCCTCTGTCCTCCACTCAGAGCCTCCTCTGTCCTCCTCTCAGAGCCTCCTCTGTCCTCCACTCAGAGCCTCCTCTGTCCTCCTCTCAGAGCCTCCTCTGTCCTCCACTCAGAGCCTCCTCTGTCCTCCACTCAGAGCCTCCTCTGTCCTCCACTCGTTACCTGTACTAATGGAACCTGTTTGAACTCGTTATCAGAATAAAAGACACCTGTCCACGACCTCAAACCGTCACACTCCAAACTCCACTGTGGGCAAGACCAGAGAGCTGTCAAAGGACACCAGAAACACAATGTAGACCTGCAGCATGCTGGGAAGACTGCATCTGCAACAGGTGAGCAGCTTGGTGTGAAGAAACATACAAGACCCCTGATCATCTCCCTCGATCTGGGGCTCCACCAAGACCTCCCCCCGTGGGGTCAAAGTGATCACAAGACCGGTGAGCAGAGATCCAGAACCCACACGGGGGACCGAGTCCATGACCTGCAGAGAGCTGGGACCAGAGTCACAAAGGCTACCATCAGTAACACACTACGCCGCCAGGGACTCAAACCCTGCAGTGCCAGGCGTGTCCCCCTGCTGAAGCCAGGACACGTCCAGGCCCGTCTGCAGTCTGCTAGAGAGCATGAGAGGATCCAGAAGAGGATTGGGAGAATGTCATCTGGTCAGATGAAACCAAAATAGAACTTTTTGGTAAAAACTCAACGGGACGTGTTTGGAGGAGAAACAATGCTGAGCTGCCTCCAAAGAACACGTGCTGTGAAACATGGGGCTGGGACCATCATGCTTTGGGGCTGGGACCATCATGCTGTGGGGCTGGGACCATCAGGCTGTGGGGCTTTCTGCAAAGGGACCAGGACGACTGATCCGTGGAGAGGAAAGAATGAATGGGGCCATGTATCGTGAGACTTTGAGTGACAACCTCCTTCCATCAGCAAGGGCATTGAAGATGAAACGTGGCTGGGTCTTTCAGCATGACAATGATCCCAAACACACCGCCCGGGCAACGAAGGAGTGGCTTCGTAAGAAGCATTTCAAGGTCCTGGAGTGGCCTAGCCAGTCTCCAGATCTCAACCCCATAGAACATCTGTGGAGGGAGTTGAAAGTCCGTGTTGCCGAGCGACAGCCCCAAAGCATCCCTGCTCTAGAGGAGGTCTGCATGGAGGAACGGGCCAACATACCAGCAACAGTGAACACCTCGTGGAGACTACAGAACACGTTTGACCTCCGTCGTTGCCAACAAAGGGTATATAACAAAGTATTGAGATGAACTTTTGTTATTGACCAAATACATATTTTCCATCATTTGCAAATACATTCTTTAGAAATGTCCTGGATCCTTCCCCCCCTGTCTCTCAGAGGTGAAGAGAACCGAGGATGAGACTTACAGGCTCTCATCTTTTGAAGTGGGAGAACTTGCACAATTGGTGGCTGACTAAACACCTGTTTGCCCCACTGTATATGATCTTTGTATCTGCATGCCCCCGGACCCCCCTAGACGACGGGAGGTCCACCCACAAATAAAACAGGTTTACATGGATAGCAGACTCGATCAGTTTGCACACTCATCATATACACTACACATTTTCTTGGATTTTTTAACACCATAGTAGTGGCCAAAATCCCGTAAGGTTTTTCTTGTAACCTGGCTCAGCAGTTCATGTTCTTGGCCACATGTAGAGCTTGGGCCTCGGAAGCAGTGTCAGACTCGCAGCACACCAACCCACCGCACGTTTCTGTTGCTCTTGCAGGTTTATTTCCAGGTAAAACATAAAACAAAATACGAAAACAATATTGACCATAAACCTAAACATCAGATCCTAATAATCTGTTTCCAAACATTTCAGCATCAGGTTGCGTCTGGTGTCAATGACGGTATTGCTGCTGCCTGCCGCTCTGCCGTCACACACCGCACCTCCAATTTATGGCTTTAGCCCCGCCCCCTTCACCTGAGCCCTGCTGCCCTCTCACTGAAACAGAAACATGTATTAATCAAGGTTCCAAAACAAAATAAACTTAAATGCGGCTCCTACACCATAGTTCCTTATTAGTTTGTAGGGAGGCAGGAAATTGAATTAAATCGTGTGTGTGTGTGTGTGTGTGTGTGTGTGTGTGTGTGTGTGTGTGTGTGTGTGTGTGTGTGTGTGTGTGTGTTTCAGACTGGAGAAGATGAGTGATTTAAAAGATGAGGAAGAGGAAACGTCTTCAGTCTTCAGCGGTCTGTCTCTGAAGAGTGACCAGTCGATGCCGGAAGCTGTATACTTCAGGAATGAACCTGGACCCTCGGACACAACGTAAGAGTTTCTGCTGTAACCTGACCTGAAGAGGATTCAGCTTTTAGACCACCTGATTTAAGGATGTTTCAATATATATTTATATATATATATATATATATATATATATATATATATATATATATATATATAGTGGGGCAACAAAGTATTTAGTCAGCCACCAATTGTGCAAGTTCTCCCACTTCAAAAGATGAGGCCTGTAACGTTTCATCCTGGTTCACTTCACTCTGAGACAGAGATCCAGGAAGTCACTTTGTAGGATCTTTAATGAATGAATTGGTAAAATAAGTATTTGGTCTCCTCCAAACAAACCAGATGTCTGGCTCTCACAGACCTGTACCTTCTCCTCTCAGAGCCTCCTCTGTCCTCCACTCAGAGCCTCCTCTGTCCTCCTCTCAGAGCCTCCTCTGTCCTCCACTCGTTACCTGTATTAATGGAACCTGTCTGAACTCGTTATCAGTATAAAGACACCTGTCCACAACCTCAAACCGTCACACTCCAAACTCCACTACGGCCAAGACCAGAGAGCTGTCAAAGGACTCCAGAAACAACATGTAGACCTGCAGCAGGCTGGGAAGACTGCATCTGCAACAGGTGAGCAGCTCGGTGTGAAGAAATCCACTGTGGGAGCAATTATTAGAAAATGGAAGACAGACAAGACCACTGATCATCTCCCTCGATCTGGGGCTCCACCAAGACCTCCCCCCGTGGGGTCAACGTGATCACAAGACCGGTGAGCAGAGATCCAGAACCACACGGGGGACCGAGTCCATGACCTGCAGAGAGCTGGGACCAAAGTAACAAAGGCTACCATCAGTAACACACTACGCCACAGGGACTCAAACCCTGCAGTGTGTTAGTGAGTTCTAGAGCCCTGAAGGCAGGAGAGACTGAACAGAGTCGAGGGAAGCTTATAAAAGTTAACAGCATTTAATTACACGAAAGATGCCGTGGTGTACAACATGAAATGTGGAGTGGAGGCTCTCTCCCCATGCGTCCGGGTCAGCCGGAGGAAGAGGTCAATCTTTTGCTTGCTCTTCCTGTTGTCATCTGAGGTCTTCTCCTATTGGCTGACGTCGTCGGGGGCGGGTCCAATGCAATTGCTGCCTTGTTGTATTGTTACATTACATCATTCTGGTGTCTGTGGTTATTTAAACATTCCCTAATAAACGTTATTCAGCGGCAATAGATGAGTGCTAACCCCAGTGTGCTCAGTGTGCAACACCACATGTCCTTTCACCTTCGATTCATGGTTTGAAAATGCAGTATTTCGCCACATGCTAATGCTAACCGGAAGTGAAGCATTTTCAGAATAAGAGTATTAAGTTAATAGTTAGTGAACTTCAGGTTTTTCAGTTTAAAACTGATTTAAATTAAATAGTGTATTTAATTCAAATTACGCCATATCAACATTGATTTTAATTTCTAACAAGTGCCAGACTTGTCCGCCTGCTTAAGCCAGTACATGTCCAGGCCCGTCTGAAGTCTGCTAGAGAGCATTTAGATGATCCAGAAGAGGATTGGGAGAATGTCATCTGGTCAGATGAAACCAAAATAGAACTTGTTGGTAAAAAACTCAACTAGCCGTGATTGGAGGAGAAAGAATGCTGAGTCCAAAGAACACGTGCTGTGAAACATGGGGCTGGGACCATCAGGCTATGGGGCTGGGACCATCAGGCTGTGGGTCTGGGACCATCATGCTGTGGGGCTTTCTGCAGAGGGACCAGGACGACTGATCCGTGGAGAGGAAAGAATGAATGGGGCCATGTATCGTGAGACTTTGAGGGACAACCTCCTTCCATCAGCAAGGGCATTGAAGATGAAACGTGGCTGGGTCTTTCAGCATGACAATGATCCCAAACACACCGCCCGGGCAACGAAGGAGTGGCTTCGTAAGAAGTATTTCAAGGTCCTGGAGTGGCCTAGCCAGTCTCCAGATCTCAACCCCATAGAACATCTGTGGAGGGAGTTGAGAGTCCGTGTTGCCTAGCGACAGCCCCAAAGCATCACTGCTCTAGAGGAGGTCTGCACGGAGGAACGGGCCAAAGTACCAGCAACAGTGAACACCTCGTGAAGACTTACAGAACACGTTTGACCTCTGTCATCGCCAACAAAGGGTATATAACAAAGTATTGAGATGAATGTTTGTTATTGACCAAATACTTATTTTCCATCATCATTTGCAAATAAATTCTTTAGAAATCAAACAATGTGATTTCCTGGATTCTTTCCCCCACTCTGTCTCTCATCGTTGAAGTGTGAGAACCTGTTTGCCCCACTGTATATGATCATTGTATCTGCATGCCCCCGGACCCCCCTAGACGACGGGAGGTCCACCCACAAATAAAACAGGTTTACATGGATAGCAGACTAGATCAGTTTGCACACTCATCATATACACTACACATTTTCTTGGATTTTTTTAACACCATAGTTCCTTATTAGTTTGTAGGGAGGCAGGAAATGGAATTAAATCGTGTGTGTGTGTGTGTGTGTGTGTGTGTGTGTGTGTGTGTGTGTGTGTGTGTGTGTGTGTGTGTGTGTGTGTGTGTGTTGTGTGTGTGTGTGTGTGTGTGTGTGTGTGTGTGTGTGTGTGTGTGTGTGTGTGTGTGTGTGTGTGTGTGTGTGTGTGTGTGTGTGTGTGTGTGTGTGTGTGTGTGTGTGTGTCTTTCAGACTGGAGAAGATGAGTGATTTAAAAGATGAGGAAGAGGAAACGTCTTCAGTCTTCAGCGGTCTGTCTCTGAAGAGTGACCAGTCGATGCCGGAAGCTGTATACTTCAGGAATGAACCTGGACCCTCGGACACAACGTAAGAGTTTCTGCTGTAACCTGACCTGAAGAGGATTCAGCTTTTAGACCACCTGATTTAAGGATGTTTCAATATATATATATATATATATATATATATATATATAGTGGGGCAACAAAGGGGGGGGAAAGAATGAATGGAGCCATGTATCGTGAGATTTTGAGTGACAACCTCCTTCCATCAGCAAGGGCATTGAAGATGAAATGTGGCTGCAGGAAATGGAATAAAATCGTGTGTGTGTGTGTGTGTGTGTGTGTGTGTGTGTGTGTGTGTGTGTGTGTGTGTGTGTGTGTGTGTGTGTGTGTGTGTGTGTGTGTGTGTGTGTGTGTGTGTGTGTGTGTGTGTGTGTGTGTGTGTGTGTGTGTGTGTGTGTGTGTGTGTGTGTGTGTGTGTGTGTGTGTGTGTGTGTGTGTGTGTGTGTGTGTGTGTGTGTGTCAGACTGGAGAAGATGAGTGCTTCAAAGGATGAGGAAGAGGACTCGGTCTCCGGCTGTCTGTCTCTGAAGAGTGACCGGTCTAAAGAATGGTTTGAAGACTTCAGGAATGAACCTGGACCCTCGGACACAAAGTAAGAGTTTCTGCTGTAACCTGACCTGAAGAGGATTCAGCTTTTAGACCACCTGATTTAAGGATGTTTCAATATACAATTATATTATCATTGTATCTGTGGCATGACATGGTTTTAAACTAAAAACTAAATAAATATCATCCAAAACATTATTCACTACTTGGGCATGTTTGTGATATGTATTATTACGATGATTAGTAAGGGATGATGTGCAGCGAGGCGGAGGGATCTAGATCAGCATGAAGGTGTTCTTTTCCGCATAAGGACCAAGTCGCTGCACATCATCCCGCTTATCACACGGCCGCATTCTCAACAGAGTAACGTTATGACTTACAATATGAATTGAAATGCTTTTATAGATTTAGAATTTTTTTTTATTGATTTAAAAAATAGTCGGCTGGTATTGATTTAAATTGACGTGCATCCGCTAAGAAAAATAGTCCGTTGTTACCGTTTGAACTACGTAGCAGAGCTTTTGAGGAGCTTTTTGATTACAGATTTGAAAACATTGTTGCTTGCTTTAAAAAGGAGCACAATTCATGAAAAGCATTGAGATACCCCTGCCCGGATGCCAAAGTCACTGGTCACTGAATATGTGTCGCCGTTTGATGGCTCTGTCTGGACCGCTGCGTAACAAGGAGGGTTTCTGCCCCGTTACTTCAGTTTGCTTTTCGGCCAAACTGAATACAGTACAATCGACCGGACTTGTTTATGCAGATGTGAGCGTCCTTAACAACGGTCAATAAGTCCTAACCAGCGGTCTGTCTGTACTGGATTAACAACGTGTCACGTGTTCTGAATTGACCAATCAGAATCGAGTATTACATTACATTGCAGTTAGCTGACGCTTTTATCCAAAGCGACTTACAATAAGTGCATTCGACCAGGAAGATACAAACTTGAAGAAAACAGAATCATATTAGTATGAGACGAAGGTAACTTTGTCTCTGTGGACTGACGGCTTCGGGCCTTGTCATTTTGCACATGTGGTTTGGTTTGCCCTGTGTTGTCTCCTCCCCCTCACCTGTGTCTTGTTGGTTTGATTGGTCCGGGTGTGTTTAGGCTCTGTGTTTCCTGTTTGTAATGTGGTGTGTGAGATCCGTGTGGCTGCTGACAGTGTTCAGGTGGACAGCAGCTGAGGCTGTGAATCTGGTGCCAGTGATGAACAAGTGCCCACACCGGGTTGTATTTGGACGCTCTGCCTCCTTGCTTGGTCGGGCCGCTCAACGGTCAGCTTCACAAAGTACATCAGGTTTCATAGAGCCAAACATTTCAAGTGTTACTCAACTGGCTTTAGGTAAGCCAGTGCTTTGTTAGTATATAAGTGCTTTGTTAGTATACAAGTGCTTTGTTAGTATACAAGTGCTTTGTTAGTATATAAGTGCTTTGTTAGTCTATAAGTGCTTTGTTAGTATATAAGTGCTTTGTTAGTATATAAGTGCTTTGTTAGTATACAAGTGCTTTGTTAGTATATAAGTGCTTTGTTAGTATATAAGTCCTTTGTTAGTATATAAGTGCTTTGTTAGTATATAAGTGCTTTGTTAGTATACAAGTGCTTTGTTAGTATATAAGTCCTTTGTTAGTATATAAGTCCTTTGTTAGTATATAAGTCCTTTGTTAGTATATAAGTGCTTTGTTAGTATATAAGTGCTTTGTTAGTATATAAGTGCTTTGTTAGTAGTTCTATCCTCGAGGTGGAGTCGAGAGAGATGAGCTTCAGTCTGGAAGGTGTGTAAGCTTTCTGCTGTCCTGATGTCAATGGGAGCTCATTCCACCATCTTGGAGCCAGGACAGCAAACCCACGTGCGAGCGGAGTGCACGTGCTGGGGTGTACGGTTTAACTATGTCCTGGATGTAGGAAGGGCCAGATCCATTCACAGCGGAGGTGGGGACTCGAGTCACATGACTTGACTCGAGGCGCATCTTTTTTGGCTTGAGACTTGCTTGACTAACATCGATAAAAGACTTGACTTGGTATTCAGGACTTGAGACTTGACTTAAGCTTGAGATAGATGACTTGAAAAGACTTTAGTGTTTAAAATTAAATATTTGCGTTTGTATTTGTAGTGAGATATTACGTTTAGTTTTTTCGAAAAACGTGATTATAGCGCCATGCGCGCAAACCTAGCAACCCTCTAGAAGGCAGGAGTCTCAGTTAACATGGCAGCGGCATTGTAAAATGAATCTGAACTTTTTGATCGGTTATGATGATAAACTGAAGCCATTTCGAAATTAACCCAATTAAGTGAGTTTTAAATATCGTACTTTTATATATTTTACTGTTTATAAGGAAATTATGAAGAGGTACAAATTAAATGATTTGAAAATGATATATATGTAGGTGCTGACGCTGTTAGTGTTAACAGAAATTTAAATTAAATAAGTGTAATGGAAAATGCCATATATGATTTTCTTACCTGGAATTCTGCCTATTTGAACAGGCTTTTTGAGTCCTAGCTATTGTCTGCAGTTCTGGGGTTAATATGAATCTAATATGGTTGTCATCGATCTAAATTAGATTTCAAATGATGAACTGTGTATGTAATGAAGATCATAGTGTGGGTTGAATCCATTTTCATAACCACTGTCTTTTAACTGATTTAAATGTGGAAACTGGGCTTTTTCATCAGAATGTTGTATGACTTGACTTTATTACATTACATTACATTTAGCTGACGATGAAATGTGGCTGCAGGAAATGGAATAAAATCGTGCGTGTGTGTGTGTGTGTAGCGATACAATTACCAATTACAGGGACATTCTCAAGGGCACACTAGTAGTGGTGTTCCTGGCGGGATTTGAACTCACAACCTTCCGATCTTCAACCCACCTCACTATCCATTAGACCACCACTATCCCACTTGACTTGCTTGACTCTCACCACAGTGACTTGGGACTTGCTTGATACTTGTAGATCAAGACTTGAGACTTGCTCATGACTTGCACATGTAGGACTTACTCCCACCTCTGATTCACAGCATGGTACTTAAGTACCAGTGTCTTGAAGTGGATTCTAGCAGTTACTGGAAGCCAGTGGAGGGAGCGGCGTGGTGTGGGAACATGTAGGAAGGTTGAAGACCAGACGAGCCGCTGCATTCTGGATGAGCTGCAGAGGTCGGATGGCACATGCAGGTAGACCAGCCAGGAGGGAGCTGCAGTAGTCTAGGCGTGAGGTGACGAGAGCCTGGACCAGAACCTGCGTGGCTGATGCTGTAGAGCGTGTATCTGTAGCAGCGGGTTGTAGCAGCGATGTTTGCAGTGAAGGACAGGTTGTTATCCAGGGTCACACCCAGAGTCCTTGCAGTCTGAGTCGGGGAAACAACAGAGGTGCCGATGTTGATAGTCAGGTCAAGAGTGGGACAATCTTTTCCCGGAAGGAAAAGCAGTTCAGTCTTGTCAAGGTTGAGCTTGAGATGATGAGCGGACATCCACTGAGAGATGTCAGCTAGACGAGCAGAGATGCGAGCGACGACCTGGGTCTCTGAGCGGGGGAAGGACAGGATTCATTGGGTGTCGTCAGCGTAGCAGTGATATGAAAAACCATGCGGGCTAATGACTGATCTGAGCGAGTTTGTGTACAGGGAGAAGAGGAGGGGACCGAGAACAGAGCCCTGAGGGACCCCTGTAGTTAATTGACCAGGGTCGGACTCGGACCCTCTCCAAGTTACCCTGTAGGTGCGGTCTTTGAGGTATGAGGTGAGGAGGGAAAGTGCAGAGCCTGAAACTCCAAGTTCTTGGAGAGTGAAGGAGGATCTGATGGTTCACCGTGTCGAATGCAGCAGACAGGTCCAACAGGACGAGGACAGAGGAGAGGGAGGCTGCTTTAGCAGTGTGCAGTTCCTCAGTGACAGCAAGGAGGGCAGTTTCTGTGGAGTGACCTACCTTGAAACCAGACTGGTGGTATTCAACTAAGCCATGTAATAATAATAGTGATCACATGTAGAGTCAATGCAAAGACCCAGATCTGTGCCTGGCAACACGAAGGAAGTGAAATGTGAAGTTCATGTCAACTGCGTATTCGTGCAGCGTGACACATTTCATCTCGAGTGAACGTGACGCTCTGCCCATTGGTGAGAATCAGCTCCACTAATGCAAAGTGCTATAAAGGATGTGTTCATCTCCACAGAGGGAAGAGGAGTGCTGCCAGTCAGACCAGAACTGTACGAGGTAAGAGTTTCATTCCTCTTCCTGGTTCATTTGTATCTGATTAGGTATACTGTTGTAGAGCGTAGACATGAAGCTGTTTATAAACCATTTAAACTCTGTTTTTGAATTAGATTCTCAGAGCATTTTCATGATTCTCTCCTGTTTCCTTCTCTTCCAGCAGAACGTGGTCTGCAGGAGGTTCTAGATGAACATCGGCTCAGTCTGAGGAGGAGATGTGAACGTGTGACTGAAGGAACTGATGGAAGTGAAACCCTCCTCAACAGCATCTTCACTGAGCTCTACATCACACGAGGCCAGAGTGAAGAGGTGAATACCCAACACGAGGTGAGGCAGCTGGAGGCAGCTTCCAAGAAGAAGACCCTCCATGACACTCCAATCAAGTGCCAGGACATCTTTAAAGCCTCACCGGACCAGCAGACTCCCATCAGAGCGGTCCTGACCAACGGAGTCGCTGGAGTTGGAAAGACCTTCTCGGTGCAGAAGTTCACTCTGGACTGGGCCGAGGGTTTGGAGAACCAAGATGTCCGTCTGGTGATCCCGCTCTCCTTCAGGGAGCTGAACCTGATCAAAGGAGAGCAGTACAGTCTTCTCAGGCTGCTCCATGTCTTCCATCCGACCTTACAGAAGGTCACAGCAGAGCAGCTGGCTGGCTGCAAAGTGCTGCTCATCTTTGACGGCCTGGATGAAAGCAGACTTTCTCTGGACTTCAGAAACAATGAGGTTGTGTCTGATGTCTCTCGGCAGTCCTCAGTCAACGTGCTGCTGACAAACCTCATCAGGGGGAGGCTGCTTCCCTCGGCTCTCGTCTGGATAACTCCCAGACCTGCAGCGGCCAATCAGATCCCTCCTGAGTGTGTGGACAGGGTGACAGAAGTACGAGGCTTCACTGACGCCCAGAAGGAGGAGTACTTCAGGAGGAGATCGAGTGATGAAGACCTGTCCCGCAGAATCATCTCTCACATCAAGAGCTCCAGGAGCCTCCACATCATGTGTCTGATCCCAGTCTTCTGCTGGATCACTGCTGCAGTTCTGGACCACATGTTGACTACAGACCAGAGAGGAGAGCTGCCCCAGACCCTCACTGACATGTACTCACACTTCCTGCTGGTCCAGACCAAGAGGAAGAAGCAGAAGTATGAAGCGGGACATGAGACGAGTCCACAGCAGCTGACGGAGGCTGACAGGGAGCTTCTTCTGAAGCTGGGGAGGCTGGCGTTTGAACATCTGGAGAAAGGAGACATCATGTTCTACGAAGAAGACCTGCAGCGCTGTGGCCTTGATGCCACCGAGGCCTTGGTGCACTCAGGAGTTTGTACAGAGATCTTCAGAAGAGAGAGTGTGATCTTCCAGAAAACGGTCTACTGCTTTGTTCATCTGAGCGTTCAGGAGTTCCTGGCTGCAGTCTACATGCTGCACTGTTACATCAACAGAGACACAGCGGTGCTGAAGGACTTCCTGCAGGTATACTGGCCCTATGAGAACAGTGACAACAGAGATCAGAAGTACCCATCCCTGGATGTCTTCCTGAAGGGAGCCATGGAGAAATCCCTCAGAAGTGAAAATGGCCACCTGGACCTGTTTGTCCGCTTCCTCCACGGCCTCGCTCTGGAGTCCAACCAGAGTCTGTTAGGAGGCCTGCTGGGTCGCACAGACAACCGTCCAGAAACCATCCAGAGAGCCATCAGCAACCTGAAGGAGATGAGAGGTTATAAACACTCTCCCGACAGGAGCATCAACATCTTCCACTGCCTGACGGAGATGAGGGACCTCTCGGTACATCAGGAGATCTCAGAGTTCCTGCAGTCAGGGAACAGATCAGGGAAGGAACTCTCTGAGATCCACTGCTCTGCTCTGGCCGACATGATGCAGATGTCAGAGGAGGTTCTGGATGTGTTGGACCTGAATCAGTACAACACATCATTGGAGGGACGACAGAGACTGCTTCCAGCCGTGAGGAACTGCAGGAAGGCTGTGTAAGTCCAGATGTGATTCACTTTATAAACTAATGAGGATCAGGAGTTTAATTATTCAAATAAACACGATAACATTTCTGCTGTTGAAATACTGAGAGCAACTACTGTTGTAGTCCCGCACAATCAGAGCCCATTGCAGGAGACGCTGATCGTGCTTGGACACGCTGGGGCAGAATATGAAGGGGTCATAACAGGCAAACACCACAATTGGCCAAAGGCTGGGTCCAACATGAATCTTAACATGCTGTAGAGCTAGCTCCAACACTAGGATCCGATAAACGAGCTGACGCCCTCGGGTTACCGGGAGAGTCGTAAAGTCGAGAGGCTTGTCTGAGCCGGCGTGTTGCGCTGGTCTCACGACAGCCTCACGAGGGGGAGCCACAATTTCTGGCTTCTCCTCGGACACAGCTTCATCTGAAAGCACCGGCACAAGCACAGGATCAGACAATGGGACATCAGAGACACTTTTACTCGCCGGTGCACGGGTATGGGCGATCAGGCCAATACCGTTTGGCGGGGACATATTCTGCCGCTGTTCTTTACGCTTCAGAGCTGCGCAGGTGGCGATGACATGTCCAGGTTGGTGACAGTAAAAGCACTCCCTCTCGTCTCTTGTTACATTAGACACATTTAACGGCTCAGTAGGTGGTGCGGCTGATGCACGGCGCGATCTCTCAGTAGAGACCGGGGGAAAACACAGATCTATGCGTCAGCACATACTCATCGGCTAACACCGCCGCAGAGAGGGAATTTGTGCTAGAACTATGTGCTAGGCGGACCTTTAGTTTACTCCCTTCCCGAGAGTCTGAGCTGCCAGGAGACGGTGGGTCATAGCGAGGCGACGCGAACGGTGCTTTAAACTGCCCGCTGCCCTGGCCGTCACCACCTTCTCCTTTAGCCAGGACATTAGGCACAGTGAGCTCGGCTTGTGCCGGCAGCACCAGAAAACCCCTTTCCACCAACTCATCCACCACCAAAGCCTTTAATTCTTTTTTTACCATTTGCTTATTCACTGCGAGACTGAAATGTTGCGCTATCACTAATCACACCGGCTGTGCGCTGCAATTGGATGACGTCAATCCAATCACCATCTTCAGAGGCGGACCAGAGGATGGGCAGCCAATGACGTCAGGGCTACCGCGCAGCTTATTTACATATTGCACGCACAGCTGAAAACACTCGCAGGCAGATTAACGAGCGAACAGAAACAGCGACCCAACGGAAGTTTATTGTAAAATGCGGCCATAACTTTTATAAGTTCATAAGTTACATGACATTTCCGTTGGGTTGCTTTAAAGTCGAGCTTCAGTTTCAGATTCACCCTGTAATAGAAACATGTGATGGAGCGTCTCTAACCTGACTCAGAAAGCATCTGAAGCTCCACTGGAAGCCGTCTGGAAAGGGCAGGCACTTTCAAAAATACTTGGCAGGTGATTGGATCAATCTGTCTATCACCTTCTATCATGGGCCACTTCTGATTGGTTAGCAATGGCTGGTACATGTGGAGCACAGCACTTCTGATTGGTTAACAATGGCTGGTACATGTGGAGCACAGCACTCTGATTGGTTAACAATGGCTGGTACATGTGGAGCACAGCACTTCTGATTGGTTAACAATGGCTGGTACATGTGGAGCACAGCACTTCTGATTGGTTAACAATGGCTGGTACATGTGGAGCACAGCACTCTGATTGGTTAACAATGGCTGGTACATGTGGAGCACAGCACTCTGATTGGTTAACAATGGCTGGTACATGTGGAGCACAGCACTCTGATTGGTTAACAATGGCTGGTACATGTGGAGCACAGCTCTTCTGATTGGTTAACAATGGCTGGTACATGTGGAGTACAGCACTCTGATTGGTTAACAATGGCTGGTACATGTGGAGCACAGCACTTCTGATTGGTTAGCAATGGCTGGTACATGTGGAGCACAGCACTTCTGATTGGTTAGCAATGGCTGGTACATGTGGAGCACAGCACTCTGATTGGTTAACAATGGCTGGTACATGTGGAGCACAGCACTCTGATTGGTTAACAATGGCTGGTACATGTGGAGCACAGCACTTCTGATTGGTTAGCAATGGCTGGTACATGTGGAGCTCAGCACTTCTGATTGGTTAACAATGGCTGGTACATGTGGAGCTCAGCACTTCTGATTGGTTAACAATGGCTGGTACATGTGGAGCACAGCACTCTGATTGGTTAACAATGGCTGGTACATGTGGAGCACAGCACTCTGATTGGTTAACAATGGCTGGTACATGTGGAGCACAGCACTCTGATTGGTTAACAATGGCTGGTACATGTGGAGCACAGCTCTTCTGATTGGTTAACAATGGCTGGTACATGTGGAGCACAGCACTTCTGATTGGTTAACAATGGCTGGTACATGTGGAGCTCAGCACTTCTGATTGGTTAACAATGGCTGGTACATGTGGAGCACAGCACTCTGATTGGTTAACAATGGCTGGTACATGTGGAGCACATCACTCTGATTGGTTAACAATGGCTGGTACATGTGGAGCACAGCACTCTGATTGGTTAACAATGGCTGGTACATGTGGAGCACAGCTCTTCTGATTGGTTAACAATGGCTGGTACATGTGGAGCACAGCACTTCTGATTGGTTAACAATGGCTGGTACATGTGGAGCTCAGCACTTCTGATTGGTTAACAATGGCTGGTACATGTGGAGCACAGCACTCTGATTGGTTAACAATGGCTGGTACATGTGGAGCACATCACTCTGATTGGTTAACAATGGCTGGTACATGTGGAGCACAGCACTCTGATTGGTTAACAATGGCTGGTACATGTGGAGCACAGCACTCTGATTGGTTAACAATGGCTGGTACATGTGGAGCTCAGCACTTCTGATTGGTTAACAATGGCTGGTACATGTGGAGCTCAGCACTTCTGATTGGTGTGGATAACTGAGACACAAGAAGAATAAAAAAATAATTATTTTTTAAATCACAGGCTTTGCGATTTGATAATTGCATCATTTAAAATTGCGATTTCGATTTAAAATCGATTAATCGTTCAGCCCTACTTTCTAGTAATAATAATAATAATAATAATAATAATACATGGGACTTTTATAGCGCTTTTCATGAAACTCAAAGACGCTTTGACAGAGAATTAAGAGGAGAAAAAAAGACAAGAGAAAACAAAAAACAAAATAGAAATAAAATAGATAACAAAGAAATACAAAAAGAGATACACAGAACAGAAAATAGGGGGGGTGGTCAGAGATTGAATGCAGTGTTGAACAGGTGGGTTTTGAGTGATGTTTTGAATGCTGTGAGGGAGGAAGAATCTCTGATGGATTGGGGTAGTGAGTTCCAGAGGGTGGGTGCAGCTCTGTCGCCCCAGAACTTGAGGTTGGTCCGGGTGGGGAGGGACAGGAGGTTGTCAGTAGCAGAGCGGAGGGAGCGAGTGGGAGTGTGTCTGTGGAGGAGGTCAGTCAGGTGGGATGGGGCCAGGTTATGGAGGGCTTTGTATGTCATCAGGAGGATCTTGTACTGAATTATCTGGGGGATGGGGAGCCGGTGGAGCTCGATGAGGATGGGTGTAATGTGTTCACGGATTCGGGTGTGGGTGAGTAGACGGCCGGCGGAGTTCCGGATGTATTGAAGTTTTTTGAGGATTTTTGCGGGTGAACCGTAGAGGAGGCTGTTGCAATAGTCCAGACGGGAGGTGATGAAGGCGTGGATGAGGGTTTCGGCAGCCGTTGGAGAGAGGGATGGACGTAGAGGGGCGATGTTTTTGAGGTGGAAGAAGGCTGTCTTTGTGATCTGTTTGTATTTGCTGAAGGAGAGCGTTTGGTCAAATAGGATGCCTAGGTTCCGGATGTGAGGGGAGGTTTGAACTGGGAAGCCGTCTATGTTGAGGGTGAAGTTATGGATAGGTGTGGTGAGCTTGTTTTGTCCAATGATTATTATTTCAGATTTATCGCAGTTGAGTTTGAGGAAGTTGA
>CM070477.1:1160203-1177703 GCA_036324585.1 Champsocephalus esox | reverse complement strand
AGCTTCTTCTAGATGTGGATCAAACCGAGGGAACGCTCTCTCTAAAGCCGAACAGACCCAGAGCCTGTTGGAAGAGAGCTGAGGGTGAGGCGAGGGTTCTTCTACAGCAGGGTGCCCAACCTTTTTTGAACCGAGAGCTACTTCTAAAGTTGCCAGTCTGCCGAGATCTGCCCCGTCCACATAGAGAGGCGTTACTGACAGCCTGCTGCCAGGTATACACACTGCTACTTTTATACAACTGGCCTCTGGTACGATTAATACCTCAGATCCTTTATCTCACCTCTTTCTAATCTACACACATACAAGTATTTAACTGAAGTTACACAACAGTGTTGTTGATACAGAGTTGGAGTTTATCCACAGTCACTACAGTGGGTAATGTCTTCAGGAAGCATTGAACCGGGCTGCCACACGACACAGGACAAAGAGAAAATACTCTGAACCCTTTCTTTGCCATTATATAAAATAGTGTTGCTACAAAAGTATAGATGAGGCTTCCTAATAAGACGACTCAGATCTGAAGCTGCTCAGGAACCTGCTGCCAACGTGCAATACAAGAGACAACATTAATCAAATCAAATCCCTTTTTTGTTGCATTTTAATAGAGTATACAAATAAATGCCTTTAATAGGATGCAAGCAACACTAGCTTCTTAACCTGAATTGATAATAGACTATAATCAATTTAAGTTTGCATTCTTATACCATGTTGTACAATAATTATAATGAATAAGTTCAAACAAACTAAAACTCACAGCTGATTAATAACGGTGTCTAACTTGAGTTTGTATTGTATCAAAAACCTGTACTGACAGTGGAGGTGTCCTGAGAGTGGAGGTCTGCAGGCAGGCTCCCATGCATTCAGCCGTCCTCTCAGGCCCCTCCCCTTTAGCCGTCCTCTCAGGCCCCTCCCCTTTTTGGAGCGTAGGGCAGAATTAGGAGGGAATTCCGTCTCGTAGCGTTTGTGCAGTGTTTTGAAATGCCGCTCCTAAATGACCCTTCTTCGATGAAGCCCTGCTCGCAGTGCAGAAGAGACAGATGGACTTTGAGCTGGAACAGACACAGAATAATCATCCTCCCACTCGGAGGGACATTATATATTTTGGGCTCTTTTGCTTCTGCCATAATTTGCGGTCTTGTGTGTGTGCGGACTGTCACTCCTGTTGACACGGACAACGTCAGCGAAATAGTGCCCACTGCCCACCTGCCACGCCCCGACACATGGGGTCACGCCGGCCAATCACAAAGCTTTGATGCGTTCAAGTGCATTATTCTGGCACAGGAAGATTATGTTACAGGACATTAACGATAACACAGAATATTGTTGTTCTATTTTTAGACACATCTCGCGATCGACTGGTTGGGCAGCCCTGTTCTACAGGAACAAGTCCTGCTTCTCCTGGAGGCCAGGAAGAGGCTCTGTGACCTTTGACCTGTGCTGGACTCTGGGGATCTGGTCTATCTGAATGCACCGGCCCGTTGCCTGGTCAGCTAGATGCTGCGTATCACAGCGCTCTGAGATGTGTGACAGGCTGTAAAGCATTAACCCTTCACTGCACCCTGCAGCAAGGGCTGGTCTGCTTCACTCTCTGCACGGAGGCTCAGTCTCTGGTACATCTCATCTACAAAGCCATGCTAGGGAAACCTCCATCTGATATCTGCTCCTGACCTCACGGGAGAGGTGTCAGTGGCTCCTGCCTGAGATCGCATGCTGTGGTTTATTAAATGTGCCAGCTGCTACGACTGTCTTACGGCCCGTCTACACTACGGGCATCGAAAAATGCTTTCAACGCTTCGCCCATTCATTTGAATGGGGTGACGTAGAAGATTTTAAAACTTCGCCGAACTGCATTGTGGGGAGCATGGCTTTGCAAGCATCACGAGCATCTATCGGCATCAAAACAATGTTCAACTTTTGAGGCTCGATGCTTGGCATCAGCCAATCAAATCCCGCGTATGCAAATCTGACAGTATAAGCGCTAGCCAATCAAACCGCGTGTATGCTGGGAGAGTACGCAGGTCATTTCCTCATCATAGAGAATGTGAATCACCCGGTGCTGAATGATCAGTCTCTGTTCATCTACCGGGACACAGACCGGAGGAGCGAGGCGTGGAGGGAGGAGCGGGGCGTGGAGGGAGGAGCGAGGCGTGGAGGGAGGAGCGAGCGGGGCGTGGAGGGAGGAGCGAGCGGGGCGTGGAGGGAGGAGCGAGCGGGGCGTGGAGGGAGGAGCGAGGCGTGGAGGGAGGAGCGAGGCGTGGAGGGAGGAGCGGGGCGTGGAGGGAGGAGCGAGCGGGGCGTGGAGGGAGGGGCGGGGCGTGGAGGGAGGATGCTACTCAATCGGAAGCTATTGGTACCTGTATCTGGATCATCAGAGGCGTGCACACAGACTCTCGGGAGTGCTTGGGCGCCTGCCCGTGTCGCCCTCTGGACAGCAATGTGCCCTTTTGGAAGTTCGTTTTGGACAGTTGTTTATGTTATTGTTTACAGTGTGCTGCATGTGGCTCATGGTGACATCGATCGATTCTGGATTCAAAGCTTCTAATACACAGCAATGCCCGAATGCGCGTTGTCATTGTGTCAGACATCCCCACGCGTGCCCCGCGGCACTCCCGCCCGTGCCCTGGCTGCAGCCCCTCCCTCCCTGCTCTCAACGTGAACGCGCAGAGCTGACAGTCAGACAGGCCACGGCGGTGTGTGGTGCAGCAGCACGATTAAAAGTGCCCTCGTGACGACCAGTAAGTGACCCCCAGGTACCGGATACAACGAGTGTTCTGTTCAGTCCCTAAATCAGATGCTAACTAAACTAGAACTTCACTTCTTGTCTCGTTGTGCACTTTTGAAAATAGCAGATCTCACAATGCGTCATTATGCTCGGGCTGAAGTGATTACATGTGTGTGTTGTAATAATCTTAATCAAATCTACATCGTAACTAGTAACTAAAGTTATCAAATAATTGTCGTGGAGTCAAAGTAGAATATGTGCTCTGAGATGTAGTGGAGCAGAAGTACATGCATTGAAAATGGGAAATACTCAAGTAAAGTAAAAATGCCTCAGAAAGTACAATATAAGTCGTAGCCTAGCAACCTATAGGTTTACATTAATGCTGCTGTTCAACGTTTCTCTGAGATGAACCCTGAATGATCACGCACTGCAGAGCAGGACATGGAGTTAGCTCATTTACCACCTGTAGAGTAATGCCAAGGAGAGACAGGACAAGGAACAAAGAGAGCGCTCTGCTCTGCTGGGCGAAGCAGCCTGAGCCCAGCAGCAGGGAGGAGGAGGACGCAGCTGTGCTGATGGACCCTTACCCTTCATCACTGATGAAGATGAAGAAGAAAGGCCAGAGTCATGTTGGGGACACCCTGTCTGTCTAGAGCCCTTTCATGCTCAGATTTGAACTGTGATAATAATAATAATAATAATCATATCATTGTATTGAGAGGCCCAATATGTATTGTAACCACACTAAGTGCTCTGGTGATACTGAATCAGACATGAAGCTACTTGGCAAATGACATCAAAACAACAACTCGTGGTAGGGTGTGTCGGCCATGCCAGTTAGAGTCTGGTGAGTCTTGATGTTTCATGCGTTGCATTGCCTTCCCCACATAACTGAAATACACATCACATTCTATATTGTGTGTGTTCTAGCGACAGCAGGCTCAGGGAAGCAGCCCCTGCTGTCCTGCAATAGTCCATCTAAGACGAGGGAGAGCGATCCATAGGAAGTATCTCTGAGTCAGACACAGATGAAGCAGACATGTCAGAGTCCAGAGCAGCTCCGTGTTCAGAAACCGTGCTCTCTGACGATGACCGACACGAGGGAGAGATGGAAGGAGTAACCAAGCACCCAAAGAAACTAACAAAATCCGCCATTATCCGGCACAATTTCGGTGCACGTACGCTTCGCGCGCGGGCGAGCGCCACGACGACTCAGAAGGTGCCCTTTCTTTCTTCTCTTGAGCACCTGGCCCTATAGATGTCTGTGCACGCCACTGAGGATCAGTATGTACATGATGCTGCATGATGTCCTTTTGTTGTTCTGTTCATGTTTCACGTGGAACCACTGGAGCAGGTCTCCCTTGGAAGAGAGATCAATGGGATTGATCTGGATCAATAAAGGTTTGAAATGAAGACGTTTCAGTCGTCACGATGTTGAACAGCTCACTAATGAGCCGACTCGTATCACTGTTAGAACCCGATCTCTGCCGGGCCGGGTTCTGGAGTCACCGGACAGCATCTGAGAGGCTGGTGTCATGTCTTCAGCGATCATTCAATCGTTTATTGCGTATGGAAAATCTAATGAATTAAACTGCCTCCAAAACGAGTCAAAATCAGACGATATAAAAATGTAATGTTGATTTATTTATAAATGTCGTTTCCTTTGACTGAGACAGACTTCAACGAATACCTTTTGTTCTGACGCTTGGGATGTTCTGCTTGAAGAGCTCACTGACGAACACACATGCACCTGTGAGCAGTGGCGTCAGGTCATTAGCGGCACAGCCCCACCTAGTGTCAGCAGGAAGTATTACAATAATGATTACAACAAAATGCAAAAAATAAATATAAAATATATTTTAAGATCAAGTTTATTCTAGTGACGTTACGTGTTGCGCCGAGGCTTCGGAGCGCGTGTCGAGTAATCCCCGAAGCTTCTTGTGAGGCTTATATCGAGGCTTGTGTCGTTTTGGGCCAGTGACGTCATCGATGACAGACGAAGCCTCGCTGCCTGTCGACACCACGTGACTGCTTCAGGAAGCGCTTCAGATCGGTTGAGCCGTTGAACTACAACGCTCATAACACCATGGATGTATAATAAGAACCATATCACCCCTCCTGTACCCGGGCCCGGGGCCACGATGGATCAAGAGAGCTCAGACCCTCACTCATATAGAGGTCGGACATGTCTAAGTATAAATAAATACAAGCATCAATAAATGTAGGAATAAAAACATGAATGAATAAATGAATAAGTAGTATACCGTGTTTCAGGGAGCTTCAGTGTGTGTGCTCTGGCTCAGCCTGAAAGCAGTCGACTCGTGACCGCAGGGTCCCGGTTCAACGACTGAACAACACGTCTTTGTTGTTGTTTATGAAAGCTACAGCTAAATGAGATCATGTAGTTAATAAATGTATTCTTTGATATGGGTTTAGCTACAGGCTACAACATGGTTACGTTTACGAATATTATTAAGGAACACAAATCCCTCTTTGCAATGTGCAGCCTCCTTAGGCTCACAATCACTCAACTGGAATAAATACTATATTGTTGACATGAACATATGATGTAATGTTGGTTGTTTAGAGTTATTCTAAGGCTTTACTCAACGGGAACTCGGTATGAGATGTCCAATCTGCCTGTTGTACACACTTTGACCAGCAGGGGGTTTGTGTTCAGATGAAGCCCCGTGGATGAGCTCCGAGATGAAGCCTCGTGAGATGTAGCCATTGCGAACCAATTGGCTGGAAAGCTTCATCTCACCATCACTAGTTTAATCCTCTGATTCGTCTCATTGCTGTTTCAGTCTGTGTTCTTGCTCTTGGATAAACTTCACGGCGTTGGCCTTTCTAATAACCCAGTGTTATGGTTTAACTCGTACCGTCACAGGAGAAAGCAATGTGTGGTTGTGAATGGAAAACAGTCTGACCTGTTGATCCAACAAAAGGGTGTACCCCAAGGATCAACTCTGGGCCCACTTCTGTTCTCTATTTATATACATGATTTATCTTCTCGTCTCATTCATTGTTGTACTCACCTTTATGCTGATGACACTGTCTATATACACATCCAAATCAGACTTTTCACAAATTCAGATCTCTCTCCAATCAGACTTTAATATCTTACAGGACTGGCTATCACACAATAAACTACTGCTCAACAAAACTAAATCTCACACCATGGTCTTTGGTAGCAGGCAGAAGCTCAGATCCAAACCTAATGCAGTAACAACATGTAAGGATGGCACTTCTCTGCATAACGTTGGTAGCTTTAAATATCTCGGTGTGTGGCTAGACTCTGCACTTTCATTTAAACTACATATAAAGCATGTAATACAAAAAGTCCATCACGGAATCTGTGTTTTACATCGCTCTCGCAATTGTTTTACGCTCAGTGTCCGAAAGAGAATTGCTTCTCAACGTATTCTTCCGATTATGGACTGTTGAGATGTTGTCCACCAAAATGCACATAAATCAGATCTTGCTCCACTCAACACAGCCGACAGCAGACTATGCAGATGTGTTCTTGGTTGTCCTCTTCGTACACATCACTGCACGATGTATAACCAACTGAAATGGCCTTCTTTAAATGTAAGAAGACGCTTATTGGCTCCAGCTGATATTTAAATGCATTTATCTTAACTATCCCCCTTAGTTAAAGCAGTATGTTGTACCCTACTCGCCAAACCATCAAGTTAGACATTCTGTTCAGATGTATTTCTCTGTCCCCTCTGGATTGGCAGAAGAGCGTTCACGTTCAAAGCCCCCAGACGAAACTGATTTGCTCGACTGTCTCAAACTGTAATGATTGTGTGCGTTGCTTGAATTTCACTTCACAGACTGTGTGTGGTTCGTTTTGTGCGTCATGTTTGTCTTTGTTTATGTGTGTCTGTAAGTTGTTGCTGTTGTCGGACCCCCTTGGAAACGAGACGGTGCATCTCAAGGGGCTTATCCCAATCAATAACATTTCTATACATTTCATGTCCGGGTTCATGTTTGTCTTAACCTTGCTTCGAGCAAGAGACAATTGTCGTCTTCTCTAAAATGTCCCTCCGAAGGGACTGGACAGGAATGAGGAGTCGAGCAGAGGTTTTTGTCCCAGAGGGTTTTTATTATTAAGATACTTTACAGACGTCAGACTCCTCGGGGCTGCTTGAAGTTCATGCCGACGGGCGGCTGCGTCACCTGCAGGTTGGACAGACCGCCGAAGTCCTGCAGCACACAGACACAAAGACACATCAGCTCACAGCCAATGAATACATCGATCAGCTCCAGCCTCTCTGGAGGAAACGGCAGACTTCATAACGAGCACAGATCTAATGTTTGGGAGCGCCAGGGTCTGAGAGGAACGAGGATCCTTCAGACACGGGAAAGGCTTCCAGCTTCGTCTGCCTGTACTATCAATGACCTGGCGACGAGGACGCCATGACCACTTTCGATACAGGACACACACACACACACACACCCCGCCTCAGACACAAGAGGGCTGGGTTTTAGAATAAAGAGGAATCCATCAAAGTGCTTCGATAGTAAATGGAAGTGATCAGAAAACATCATTTAAACAAGGGGAATTTAACAAATCAGAGAAAGTGGAAATATTAATAAATAAATTGGGTAAAAAGGCATCGAGATAAATAATACAAAATTAAATAATGTTTGAATACATAGGGTGAGGATTGCCTTCCCGGACAGGAAATAATGTTTATTGAGAATTTGCAGGAACTTCTGGGTTTTAACAATAAAAAACTGTTTGAGTACAAGTACCTGAGAGCAGCTATACTGCAGTACACACAGTATTACTGCAGTACACACAGTATACTGCAGTACACACAGTATTACTGCAGTACACACACACACACACACACAGTATTACTGCAGTACACACACACACAGTATTACTGCAGTACACACAGTATTACTGCAGTACACACAGTATTACTGCAGTACACACAGTATACTGCAGTACACACAGTATACTGCAGTACACACAGTATACTGCAGTACACACACAGTATACTGCAGTACACACAGTATACTGCAGTACACACAGTATACTGCAGTACACACAGTATTACTGCAGTACACACAGTATTACTGCAGTACACACAGTATTACTGCAGTACACAGTATCACTGCAGTACACAGCATTACTGCAGTACACAGCATTACTGCAGTACACACACACACAGTACACTGCAGTACACACACACACAGTACACTGCAGTACACAGTATTACTGCAGTACACACACACACTGCAGTACACACAGTATACTGCAGTACACAGTATTACTGCAGTACACACACACACACACACACTGCAGTACACAGTATAACTGCAGTACACACACACACACACACACACACTGCAGTACACACAGTACACTGCAGTACACGTATACTGCAGTACACAGTACACACAGTACACGCAGTACACACAGTATCTGAGAGTAACGAGGACTCACCAGCAGCTTCAGCATCTCCTTGGTGTCGGGATCAACCTCGATCAGCTCCTGATCCAGAGCGGACACCTGCAAGGTACCAGACCCGGTTACCATCACCATCATCATCCAGACCACAACCCCCTTCTCCCCTGTCCCATTCCCCCTCTGTCCCTGAACGCACCATTCCCCTAACCCCAGCAGCCGAAGTGATTTGGTGAGTCGCTCCACGATGGAAGAAACTAAACGCATCGATATAAAGCGAAGGGACTCCGACCTGCGGCTCAGCGCGGCCCGAGCTCCAGCTGCTCACGCTCCGCTCGTTGAAACCACTTCACAATCTGCCGACTGAACGCGTCTCGGGCAGATTTGTCGTGCGGGGACAGAACATCGTGTTACTACATCTCTAATGTTTGGGAGCGCCAGGGTCTGAGAGGAACGAGGATCCTTCAGACACGGGAAAGGCTTCCAGCTTCGTCTGCCTGTACTATCAATGACCTGGCGACGAGGACGCCATGACCACTTTCGATACAGGGCACACACACACACACACCTTTCGGAGGGATGAGCTACAGATCATATAATAAAATATCGATACTTGGCGTCCGTGTATCTCCAGGCAAAGCGTCACGATGCCACGCTGAATGGATGCAAGCGGAGTTGTGAGTGTACGGGACGCAGCTCGTGGTGCGTTCACTGACCTCTGGAACGTAGTTATCTCTCCTCTCCCGCTCCTCCTCCTGCAGTTTGATGGAGATGCCTCTGACGGGACCCCTCTGGATCCGCTTCATCAGATGTGTCACATACCTGACGCAGACAACAACAACAACAAGTTCAGACGCATTCAGATCAGCAGCAGCTCTGGGTCTTTCTACAGAGCGGGTGAGGCACGGACAATACCATATATACAGGAGAGGAGAGAGGAGAGGGAGAGGGGAGGAGAGGACAGAGGAGAGAGGGGAGGACAGAGAGGGTAGGAGAGGACAGAGGAGAGGAGAGAGGACTGAGGGGAGGAGAGAGAGGGGAGGACAGAGGAGAGAGGAGAGGACAGAGGGTAGGAGAGAGGACAGGAGGGGAGGAGAGGAGAGAGGACTGAGGGAGGAGAGAGAGGGGAGACAGAGGAGAGAGAGGACAGAGGAGAGGAGAGAGGACAGAGGAGGAGAGATGAGAGAGAGGAGGACAGAGGGAGAGGAGACGAGAGGAGAGAGGGGAGAGGAGAGAGAGGGGACAGAGGAGACAGCAGGAGGAGAGAGAGAGGACAGAGAGGGGACAGAAGACAGAGAGGACAGAGGAGAGGGGAGAGGACAGAGGAGAGGAGACAGAGGAGACTTCATAACGAGCACAGATCTAATGTTTGGGAGCGCCAGGGTCTGAGAGGAACGAGGATCCTTCAGACACGGGAAAGGCTTCCAGCTTCGTCTGCCTGTACTATCAATGACCTGGCGACGAGGACGCCATGACCACTTTCGATACAGGGGACATCTTGTCTTTCTAAGCCAGTTGAGATTTAACCACGACCTCTTCCTCATCAGTATCACAGCTTCATTGCAGCATTACCCACAATCCCCTCTGTTTCAGCCCCGTTTCCAAAGTGCTGATTCTCTGTCTGTTGAGGGGACACATGTTGATGAAGAAGAGGGGACACATGTTGATGTAGGAGAGACACGGAGAAGAGGGGACACATGTTGATGAAGAAGAGACATGGAGAAGAGGGGACACATGTTGATGTAGAAGAGACATGAAGAAGAGGGGACACATGTTGATGTAGAAGAGACATGAAGAAGAGGGGACACATGTTGATGTAGAAGAGACACGAAGAAGAGGGGACACATGTTGATGTAGAAGAGACACGAAGAAGAGGGGACACATGTTGATGTAGAAGAGACATGGAGAAGAGGGGACACATGTTGATGTAGAAGAGACATGAAGAAGAGGGGACACATGTTGATGTAGAAGAGACATGGAGAAGAGGGGACACGTGTTGATGTAGAAGAGACATGAAGAAGAGGGGACACATGTTGATGTAGAAGAGACATGAAGAAGAGGGGACACATGTTGATGTAGAAGAGACACGAAGAAGAGGGGACACATGTTGATGTAGAAGAGACACGAAGAAGAGGGGACACATGTTGATGTAGAAGAGACATGAGAAGAGGGGACACATGTTGATGTAGGAGACATGAAGAAGAGGGGACACATGTTGATGTAGGAGACATGAGGACGAGGCGTTGCCGGGGACGGCAGAGGAGGGACTCACCCGGCGATCTTGTTGCGGAGCTTCTTGCTGGGGATGATGGCGATCTCCTCACACACCCTCTTGTTGGTGTGGAAGTCGCTGCCCAGGCGGGTGTAGTATTTCTCGATGATGACCCTGGCGGCCTTTTTCACCGTCTTGGTCCTGACGCGTCCCTGAAGGCAGGAGACAAATCACAACCGGTCCGTCAACGTCCCGTCCAAAAGACTTCGATGTCCAGACGAGCGTCTCTTCAGACACGCGGTCAGTACACACTCACCTGAGCGCGACCACGCGCCACGAACCAAACATTACGGTTCAATCCTCACACACACGGACTTCAGCGAAGGACGCGTGAGTGAGGTTTTGAATCAGCCCCAGAGGGGAAGTGTACAGAACAAGCATTCCGATTCAAACCCACAGACGTCCTTCGCCGAAGTCCGTGTGTGTGAGGATTGAACTCGAATGTAAGACGTGTCCCTCTCACGTCCACCGAACCCTGTCTTCACGTCTTTGTTTAATCTTGTATTCTAGGTGTTTGGGAGCGCCAGGGTCTGAGAGGAACGAGGATCCTTCAGACACGGGAAAGGCTTCCAGCTTCGTCTCCCTGTACTATCAATGACCTGGCGACGAGGACGCCATGACCACTTTCGATACAGGGTTTGAAAACACGATGCAAACTTAAACACAAAGAAAGAGACATTGATATCGTACTGATAGCCACTTTCCTGGAAACTGGTCTCTCTCTAATTTGCTCTCTCTTGTTCGACACCGCATTTCCATTCACCCAGATGTAGATATTAGTGGCGTTACGGTTTGCTTTAATGTATTTTAGTGTCAATTCCAGATTTTAAGACGACATCCGAGATGAAGAATACACCCATTGCACTTTAACTAATCTCTAACTATATGTATTCAGCTATCTCTCTCTGGCCAGGTTCAATCTGAGGGTCCCATGAGCGGTGTTAATGTTCTGCATCCACTGCAATGCATGAACATCTGATCTAAATGTGATGTTGTATACCCTAGATGAGCCTGTAATGGCAGCTGCATGTCTTCAGAGTCACACCGCCAGCAGCAGATTAAATAAACAGCATTAACACGGACAGATAGGACCGGTCCCGCGGGTGACGGTGTGTTTGACCGGGATGCGAGTCAGCGCCAGCATTGTGAGCACGGAGCTAGCTCTCGGTTAGCCTCCGATGCTAACTAACGGACATGTTCATTTCGTAATATGTTAACCGCGTTGGAAAGCCCATTGTCAGACATGTTGAGCAGCGGAGTCACCGAGTCCCTCCCGGTGAGAGCGCGCAGTGCGCAGTGAGGGCACGCATGGATTCACATCATGGATGTAAACGCGGGTGTTTCAGCTGCAGTTTCCCGGACTCAATAATCACTAATAATCATGTCCGTTAGAGCCATCGCATTTAAATAGTGCAGCTACCGGGAACATCAAACACTCCGGTGTCCGTTCATTATAATATTCAAGAACATAAAGCGATTCAAAGCCAGGATTCATTCGGATTACACACGTAGAAGTTTAAAAATCACCCACCATGTTGGATCGGCCTGGTAGAAGAGGACGAGAAGACTTCCGGCGGAAGTTTTAAATCCACAGGCGGACGAATAAGGGAAACGAGCGGCAGCAGCTGCGCCCCCTCCGGCCGGAGGATGGAACTACAACAACACCGACTACTTATGATACTACTAGGCCTACTACTATTACAACAACAACAACACAAACTAACACTACTAATAATAATATTACTACTACTACTGCCCAGGGGCGGTTCTAGGGGGGTCCAGGGGGGGGCCAGTGCCCCCTAACACTGACCTCTGACCCCCCTGTGGCCCCCCTAACAATGAACTTTTCTTTTTTTAAATGTATATTTTCTGGTACTCGGTTTGCCAAAAACCGCAGGATGTTGTTGCTGCTAATGTGAGATTGTGCGACACCCTTATGTAAAGTAGAGATGTAACTGTTCATTGCCTTTATTTTTATATTAATATGGTGTTAGTGCAAACATTGTACTAAAACTTAAGCTGAAGCTAACAGTAATAACGATAAGATCTATCTGTATTGCATTGGTTTCTGATGCGCAATTACTTTCGTCCTGCATTTAATGTGCCCCCTCAGAAAATAACTGGCCCCCCCAGTGGAATTGGTCTAGAACCGCCACTGCTACTGCTACTACTACAACAACAACAACACAAACAACTACTAATATTACTACTACTACTACTACTACTACTACTACTACTACTACTACTACTACTACTACTACTACAACTACAGAATGTGTAACTTAAGCTGACAAAAACACACGCTATTTCCCTAAAACCAGAGCCATATAGATAGAATAAATATATATATCTTTATCTATATGGCTCTGCCTGAAACCACGGCGGGGCAGGAGGAGAACTGGGACCTCTCCACGTAGCAGTCCACAAAGAAGGAGGGTTGTTGTTCCCACTAGACCAGCGGTTCCCAACCTTTTTCAACTCAGGCCCACCCACATTCAACCATAAACAATACGGAGGCTAAATAAAGTTCTGATTGGTAAATTCTGAACATGTGACACATTGTTAATCCAGTAGAACAGACCGCTGTCAAGGATTATAATAACCGATGCTGAGGGCTATAATAACCGTTGCTAAGGACTGTAATGACCGTTGTTAAGGACTGTAATGACCGTTGCTAGGGCTGTAATAACCGATGCTAAGGGCTATAATAACCGTTGCTAAGGACTGTAATGACCGTTGCTAAGGACTGTAATAACCGATGCTAAGGGCTGTAATGACCGTTGCTAAGGGCTGTAATGACCGATGCTAAGGACTGTAATGACCAATGCTAAGGGACTGTAATGACCGTTGCTAAGGGCTGTAATAACCGTTGCTAGGGCTATAATAACCGTTGCTAAGGACTGTAATGACCGTTGCTAAGGACTGTAATAACCGATGCTAAGGGCTGTAATGACCGTTGCTAAGGGCTGTAATGACCGATGCTAAGGACTGTAATGACCAATGCTAAGGGCTGTAATAACCGTTGCTAAGGGCTGTAATAACCGTTGCTAGGGCTGTAATAACCTATGCTAAGGGCTGTAATAACCGTTGCTAGGGCTGTAATAACCTATGCTAAGGGCTGTAATAACGGTTGCTAGGGCTGTAATGACCGATGCTAAGGACTGTAATGACCGATGCTAAGGGCTGTAATGACCGATGCTAAGGACTGTAATGACCGATGCTAAGGGCTGTAATAACCGTTGCTAGGGCTGTAATAACCTATGCTAAGGGCTGTACAGTAATAACCGTTGCTAAGGACTGTAATGACCATTGCTAAGGACTGTAATGACCGTTGCTAAGGACTGTAAGGACTGTAATGACCGATGCTAAGGACTGTAATGACCGATGCTAAGGACAGTAATGACCGATGCTAAGGACTGTAATGACCGTTGCTAAGGACTGTAAGGACTGTAATGACCGATGCTAAGGACTGTAATGACCGATGCTAAGGACTGTAATGACCGATGCTAAGGACTGTAATGACTGATGCTAAGGACTGTAATAACCGATGCTAAGGAATGTAATGACCATTGCTAGGGACTGTAATGACCGTTGCTAAGGACTGTAATGACCGTTGCTAAGGACTGTAATGAACGATGCTAAGGACAGTAATGAACGATGCTAAGGACTGTAATGACCGATGCTAAAGACTGTAATGGTTGTTGCTAGGGAGGATCAAGAAAGAGAAAGGAAAAGAGGTTCAAATAAAATAAATGTTAATAATGAAAATGTTTCCACACAAATCAAAATGTTTTGCAAATTATTTGGCCGCAAATATTGAATTTACATTTACACCCTTTCATATTTTATTTGGGCTTTTAGATGAAGACCGCACACAGTTAATGAATACAAGTATTCTTCTGGCTAAAATGCATATTTTTAGAAGTCAATCAAGGAGTAATCTCATTTGAAGGTGTTTGAAGAGTAGATTACAAATACAACTTATTTTGGAGAAAATCTTTACTTCTTCTGTTTTTGTTTAGTTTTTGTCTGAGATGGGAATGTCATCTCCTATATGTTATTGTTGTGTCCATGTTTGTGTCTTTAGCCTGTACAAAATGTAAAAACATGCAATACCTTCGCGGACCACTAGGGGGCCTTGGCAAAGTCAAAACATGTCAGAGTTTGAGACGATCAGACAAAAAATCAGAAACTCCTGAAATGATTTATTATTCAGAGAAATTGCAGAAAAACCTTCTCCGTGTTTCCAGACGGCCAACATGTGGTGCGCTCCGAGAAGAGCAGATACATTCAGGGGAAAGCACTCCACGCTCCTCAGAGAAAAGAAAACAGAGCGACTTCGTGGTTTTCGGTCGAGGCTGAAAAGACTATCGGGAAAAACAAAAGGAACTCATCAACTATTTCAAAGTAGCATCAAACAAAGCCGTTTGAATTGACTGTCTTCGTGTTGAAGCTAACATGAACGCCCTGAACGAGATAAATATCATTTATAATCGCTGGTGTTTAAAATCTAACACAATAAACAAACATGCACACACACATCCTGTCCGGTGACAACGGCGTCACAACAGCGCCAACAAACCCGCATCTCCTGATCTATTATTATGTTGTCGCTGCTTTTTGACCACAACTCTTATCTATGTGTAACGTATATTTCTGCACTGTGGTACTTCTACTTCTAGCGCTATTTAAGTCTTTTGGACTTTTGGACACACGCGTATGTTTTGTGCATTCATATATACGCTTATAGTGTCTCTGTAAACACTTAAGAGAGACTCAGTCCTTGACTTAAACTAAGATAGTATACAGTTAAATCGAACCGCCCGATGCTCCGTGGCGGAGGCTCCGCTAGAAATGCCCGGGATTTGCGTTTGTACCCCCTTAATGTCTGACCAATGGTTGAACAGCATTTCCGAGCACATGACTTGTGTTTAAAGTTTATAGTCCCTTTGAGTTTTTGCCGTGTGAACGCACACCGAACCTTCTGAAGAATGAAACCATGCAACAAACTGTGGTCTGGAGCACCGGAGAGCGGACTATGAGGTCTGAATGAGACCTTCAAATGCTTTGTATGTTTTACTTTTTCTCAGAATTTTGACTTTCTCAGAAATCTTAAAGTTGATTCTTTGTTTTTGAATTTCATCAGATTTTTGACTTTTTTCAGAATGTTGTCTCAGATGTGATTCATTTCTTTGAATCAAATGTTTTTGTTGATGTTTCTTAAATATTATATATAATCTAAATGTATAAATAATGAACGTCTTGTTTGCAGAGGTCAGTGTTTTTCTGCTGGCTCTGGACGTGCACTCTGTGAACTCTCCGGTCACAGAAACAAGTCTTTAATCCGGATTAAAGTGAAACCAAATTTGAACATGAGTAACCTGAGGGGTCGGGGGGCGCCGGAAGACCTCCACGCTGCCGATCTGTTCCCGCCTGATTCGGATCTTCTCGGGTCTGAAGCGTCGCTCCGGTTTGTTGTTGGCCGCCGTCAGCCTGATGACACGTGAACGTTAAATACATATTATAAGTGATGTGAAGAATCAGTGGTTGGATGCCGTGCTGACCGGGGGGGTGCACTGCGAGGCAGGATGTCCTCTTAGTGGCTAGATCTCCATGGTAACTGATGCTGAGCGGCTAACCTGGTCGGGAGCAGGTTAGGCTGCAGGCTAAGAGCTCAACTCAGTGAAAGCACCGCCTGCTGACCAATCAGAGCTCAGCGTGCGGAGTTCAAAGCGATCAAGTCATATCACAGGAGAAAGGAAAGACGGCCGGCAGAAATCACCGACTGTGTGAACGTGAACGAACATGAACATCTCCTCCATCTTCAGAGCAGTCTGACTGTCAGAACATCAGCGTTAAGAAAGCTTACTTAGATATCGGCCACAGCATCAGAACCCGGATCAGAGTACATTAAGTACAGTCCGCGGCACATCACTTCATAATGTATCACATATCTCCTGATCCGAGTCCCTGAGCGTGTCTGGCCGTGCAACACTCACAGCGTCACAGACTGGAGGAGAAGCATTATGTTAGCAACACGTTAGTTGAGGAAACACTCGAGACAAATGTAATGAAAGTCAGACGGTGTGTGAGACGGGCCGTGACATCATGAACCTGCTGATGGACGCATTCCAACACTTGCTCTGCTCCAGCTGTGTTCACCTTGCAGCTGCAGCTCTGAGGCTCTGATCCTGATCAAGTGTTCGAGTCATGTTTCAAGTTTAACTTCTTCATGTGTCTGATATTAGAGTTCACTTTTCATTCAGGAAGTATGACGCTGCGCTGTCAGCAGCTCCTCCAGGTCTGTGATTGGTCGAATGCTCCAGACCCCGCCCCTCTCATGTGAACACCTAGCTAGAGAGGACACGGCTGGCTGAGTGATCCACTTGATAACCCGCGGCGTAGGACCGCTTAGCGAGAGCGCGTGTGTTCTGGATTAGGCCGACCGGCTAACTCCAACACATCAGGTTAGGTTGAACCGGCTTCGTAGGACAGGCCCTGGGGGCTGGGGGGATCGGGGTCCTGAACGGAGAACTTGTCCCGGGCCAGACGGAGCTCCTCAGTGGAAACGTTCCCTCTCCGCCGCTTCAGCGTCTTCAGCTGGAGCTGACGAACACACACATCTAAACAACCAGTCTCACCATGACAGTTACTTTCTATACTGCCAGCATCAACACACATGAGAAACAAACAACAACATGGAGCATCAACAGACAAACAACAACACACATGAGAAACAAACAACAACATGGAGCATCAACAGACAAACAACAACACACATGAGAAACAAACAACAACATGGAGCATCAACAGACAAACATCAACACACATGAGAAACAAACAACAACATGGAGCATCAACAGACAAACAACAACACACATGAGAAACAAACAACAACATGGAGCATCAACAGACAAACAACAACACACATGAGAAACAAACAACAACATGGAGCATCAACAGACAAACAACAACACACATGAGAAACAAACAACAACATGGAGCATCAACAGACAAACAACAACACACATGAGAAACAAACAACAACATGGAGCATCAACAGACAAACAACAACACACAT
>CM070477.1:1147703-1155203 GCA_036324585.1 Champsocephalus esox | reverse complement strand
CATTAAAATAAGTCTCTCTTAAAGTCTCGTGATCCATCTTCATGTGGGAATTGTGCATTCTAAACACAAAGACACTGTTCCAGTTTGAACCCTGACCCTAATAATAATTGTATTTCTTTAGCGCTCTTCAAAGTCGCTTAAAAGGGGAAATAATTCATTCTTAAAAATGGATGAGCTCTTTCTGATGTTAGCGTCTGCAGCCCGTTTACATGCACCTGTAAAACACCACAGAAGAAGAACAGGGACTCTTTCAGACACAAAAGGAAAAACACAGGCCGTTTCTCGATCTCGAGGATGCTGGCTTGGTAGTCGCGTACTTCCAAGTCACTTCCTTCAGAAACGAAGAAGAATGGAGCAGGCTAACTCGCGCGCCGCTCTCTAACGCGTTCAAACTGTACCGGAAATAAATCCCTCACGATGTCTATCTAGTTCTGAACAAACAAAGCAACACATGTTCTACTCCAACATTAACTACGCATTGAACTGTATCCTCATACTATATCTTAGATATTGTAAAAGTGTATTTGAACTGTACTAGTGTTATGTTTGTAATGGCAATTTCCTTTCCTGTGTCCTATATATTGTTGCCGTTACTTTCACAGAAGGGCTGAAGAGCGATCCGGACAGGTGAGTCTCCGGTCCTTAGCGGCAGTTCATAACGAGGTGTATCCAGCGTTACCTCCAGGGTTAATGTACAGTCTAGTTGTCGTGATGAGCATCTGCCGGGCTGCTGATCAGTATGCTCTCTTCCTTCTGTGTCCTTCCTCTGCTGTCACCGACGACCTCTTTATATACACCCGGTGCAGCTGAACCCCGCCACCCAGTGTTCAGAAATAATATTGCACCATACATATAACTTAAATAAACTGACACACCAACAACACTGGCTCCTACAATGTTCGTAACCTACATTTCAATCAGGCTCTGTAATTATGACCGAGATCATGTAGGTGTATTAATGTAGTGAGCTGAAACTTAAATCAGATCATGCCATGTTATTGTTTGTTATGAACCGGAGGACCCCAGGTGGAAATGAGCTATGTTGCATGTTTTTCTATGCATGTCCTTCTATGAATAAATACAAACAAACTACATACTTACATTTAAATGTGTGCTTGACTTAAAGGACAAACAACTTTGTTTCTATCGTTAAGCCTAGGGCTGTCAGGCGATTGTTCTAAATGCTCCTTAGATACTTCTCAAGTTTGTAAAACTCTTATCAACACATGAGCGGACAAATATGCTTTATGCTGATGTTTGTTTATTATCATTTAACATGACATATCTCATGAATAAACACAACAACCTGGAACCTCTCATACAATAATACAATACAAAGTGTGTGTGTGTGTGTGAGTGATGGATCGTTGGAGCTATGTGTAGCTCAGGCATGCGCTCGAACGGGAGCTGCCTGGACGCTGCAGTCATGTTGCACTATCGTGCTGAGTGTTCGTACAACGTCCCGCTGTCTGCTCCTGCATGAAGTCAAGTGCTCGGCGCAGCTAGCTAGCACCAGATGCTAACAACAACAATACACGTAAGGTCTCTCTCTCGCTCGCGCCACACACACACACACACACACACACACGGTCCTCCCGGCAGCCAGTCGGTGCCTGCCGGTGAGCGTGGAAGTGTGCTCTGCCACAAGCGGGCGGCAGGAGCGGGGCTGTCAGCATCAGCTTGTAGACGGTATTTTAAACTCGATGCTCTGAAGCTACGGGGCGGCCGAGGACACAAACACACGTATCGCGTTAAAATATTAGTGCGTTATTTTTTTTAAACATTGATTGATGTGAGTTCACGGCTCGGCTCAGATCCACCTCGTCAGCAAGCTCTCTCTCCTGACCCCTGAGACCAGGTTCAGTGACCGGCTGCTTCAGCTCAGACCCTGACCTGCTGAAGGACTCTGGAGGACTCTGGTCTCAGGGAGAGGTGTGGTCCTGCCTGAGAGAGAGAGGCAGGGTGCGGTCTCACCTCTGAAGCCGCAGAGCGCAGGTGTCTTTGAAGTGTCCCAGTCCAAAAGGTGGCATCAGTTTATTTGAAGAAAATAGGTCCAAACTAATGCAGGGCTTACCTCCTCTCGTTACACATTGTAATCACACTCAACACATCAAGCTGTGATCGTGTTCCAATGTGAAACTCTAATTCAGTTTTACATGTATTTCCATCAGTTGTAACTTCAACCCAACTCAGTTGTGATTTGATAGAACTCATAACAGACCGGTGATAATAAAAAGCACATTCAAACTTTCATTCATCAAATCAGTTCACATCAACCCCAAACCTTTACTCCGACAGGCGGCGGACTCACGTTCACAAACACGTAGACATCTAATCATTCAACGCAGAACTCTGAGGGAACCCTACGGAGAGCACGAACCCTACGGAGAGCAGGAACCCTACGGAGAGCAAGAACCCTACGGAGAGCAAGAACCCTACGGAGAGCAGGAACCCTACGGAGAGCAGGAACCCTACGGAGAGCAGAACCCTACGGAGAGCAGGAACCCTACGGAGAGGGAGAACCCTACGGAGAGCAGGAACCCTACGGAGAGGGAGAACCCTACGGAGAGCAGGAACCCTATGCAGAGCACGAACCCTACGGAGAGCAGGAACCCCACGGAGAGCACGACCCTACGGAGAGCACGAACCCTACGGAGAGCAGGAACCCTACGGAGAGCACGAACCCTACGGAGAGCACGAACCCTACGCAGAGCAGGAACCCTACGGAGAGGGAGAACCCTACGGAGAGCAGGAACCCTACGCAGAGCAGGAACCCTACGGAGAGCAGGAACCCTACGGAGAGCAGGAACCCTACGGAGAGCACGAACCCTACGGAGAGCACGAACCCTACGGAGAACAGGAACCCTACGGAGAGGAGAACCCTACGGAGAGCAGGAACCCTACGGAGAGCACGAACCCTACGGAGAGGGAGAACCCTACGGAGAGCACGAACCCCACGGAGAGGGAGAACCCTACGGAGAGCACGAACCCTACGGAGAGCAGGAACCCCACGGAGAGCAGGAACCCTACGGAGAGCACGAACCCTACGGAGAGCACGAACCCTACGGAGAGCACGAACCCTACGGAGAGCAGGAACCCTACGGAGAGGGAGAACCCTACGGAGAGCACGAACCCCTACGGAGAGGGAGAACCCTACGGAGAGCAGGAACCCTACGGAGAGCACGAACCCCACGGAGAGGGAGAACCCTACGGAGAGCAGGAACCCTACGGAGAGCACGAACCCTACGGAGAGGAGGAACCCTACGGAGAGGAGAACCCTACGGAGAGCAGGAACCCTACGGAGAGGGAGAACCCTACGGAGAGGGAGAACCCTACGGAGAGGGAGAACCCTACGGAGAGCAGGAACCCTACGGAGAGGGAGAACCCTACGGAGAGCAGGAACCCTACGGAGAGCAGGAACCCCACGGAGAGGAGAACCCTACGGAGAGCGAGGAACCCTACGGAGAGGGAGAACCCTACGGAGAGCAGGAACCCTACGGAGAGGGAGAACCCTACGGAGAGCAGGAACCCTACGGAGAGCAGGAACCCCTACGGAGAGCGAGAACCAACTCAACAAACCGCTTTGTTTATACTGTAAATATAGAACATCATAAAATATGAAGCTTTTTAATTTTGGGTTATACAAGAATATAATTGACCACATTTGATTATAAATAACTTTCGTTTTAATTATTCACCCTGATATGAAGATCTCAACACACGTCTTCATCAAACCTTCATCCCGTTTTACAAATACCCAACGTAACCCTGATTGACACTCGTTAATAAAGCTGACGCAGTTTATCATTTGCTCTGGATTAAAAACATGTACCCACAGTACCTACTCCGGTGTGTGTGTGTGTGTGTGTGTGTGTGTGTGTGTCAGGGCGTTGTCCGGACTGAGATCCCGTCCATGTCCAGCTCCACTGAGTGCACACTGAAGTCTCCCAGACCCTGAAAGAAACCATCGTTAATGAGTTCATTAAGTGCTCCACACTTTGTTTACATGTCTGCTATCGCTCAAAGTCACTTTCTGATGTCTTCTCTGTGTCCCCGTGTGTCCCCATGTGCCCCGGTGTGTCCTGGTGTGTCCCGGTGTGTCCCCGGTGTGTGCCCGTGTGTCCCCGGTGTGTGCCCGCTTCGTAAAATCCAAACCGCGCGGAAATCCCTCACATCGACAACAATGGCCGATTGTATTGAAGCGCTGTTCGCTTTGGTTATCCTCTTACGAAACTAAATGGAAGGCATCGGACGACTTTACTTGGAACTTTACAAACATCGCACGCAAGCATGTTGTTGTTGTTCAGGAGGTTGATCCCGCCTCGACGTAAGAGAGACGGAAGCGACGCCGCCTCTTAGCTCCGAAGCTCTTGCCTCTAGACCGACAATTTCTTGGAGCTGGAAGGGAACCGGATTCCGGAGCTAAGAGGCGGTGTGAACAGGAAAAACCGGTACTTTTCAGCTCCGAGCCGGAGCTGAAAACGCATTTGTGTGAAAAGGGCAAAAGTTTCAGGAAATCGAACCCTCTCTCTTTTCCTTCGTACCCACATCTCTAAGAGCGGGGGGGACAACGGAGCTGAAATGGAGAGCGATGAGGCTGGAATGCGTGATCTGTTTGGCGGGTTCCTTTAGTTTCAAATACCTGTACCTTCTACTTCTTACATGTTGAACCCAAATACCTGTACTTTCTACTTCTCACATGTTGAACTCAAATACCTGTACTTTCTACTTCTTACATGTTGAACTCAAATACCTGTACTTTCTACTTCTTACATGTTGAACTCAAATACCTGTACTTTCTACTTCTTACATGTTGAACCCAAATACCTGTACTTTCTACTTCTCTACATGTTGAACTCAAATACCTGTACTTTCTACTTCTTACATGTTGAACACAAATACCTGTACTTTCTACTTCTTACATGTTGAACTCAAATACCTGTACTTTCTACTTCTCACATGTTGAACTCAAATACCTGTACTTTCTACTTCTCACATGTTGAACTCAAATACCTGTACTTTCTACTTCTTACATGTTGAACTCAAATACCTGTACTTTCTACTTCTTACATGTTGAACTCAAATACCTGTACTTTCTACTTCTTACATGTTGAACTCAAATACCTGTACTTTCTACTTCTCACATGTTGAACTCAAATACCTGTACTTTCTACTTCTTACATGTTGAACCCAAATACCTGTACTTTCTACTTCTTACATGTTGAACACAAATACCTGTACTTTCTACTTCTTACATGTTGAACTCAAATACCTGTACTTTCTACTTCTCACATGTTGAACTCAAATACCTGTACTTTCTACTTCTTACATGTTGAACTCAAATACCTGTACTTTCTACTTCTTACATGTTGAACTCAAATACCTGTACTTTCTACTTCTTACATGTTGAACTCAAATACCTGTACTTTCTACTTCTTACATGTTGAACTCAAATACCTGTACTTTCTACTTCTCACATGTTGAACTCAAATACCTGTACTTTCTACTTCTTACATGTTGAACCCAAATACCTGTACTTTCTACTTCTTACATGTTGAACTCAAATACCTGTACTTTCTACTTCTCACATGTTGAACTCAAATACCTGTACTTTCTACTTCTTACATGTTGAACTCAAATACCTGTACTTTCTACTTCTTACATGTTGAACTCAAATACCTGTACTTTCTACTTCTCACATGTTGAACTCAAATACCTGTACTTTCTACTTCTTACATGTTGAACTCAAATACCTGTACTTTCTACTTCTTACATGTTGAACTCAAATACCTGTACTTTCTACTTCTCACATGTTGAACTCAAATACCTGTACTTTCTACTTCTTACATGTTGAACTCAAATACCTGTACTTTCTACTTCTCACATGTTGAACTCAAATACCTGTACTTTCTACTTCTTACATGTTGAACTCAAATACCTGTACTTTCTACTTCTCACATGTTGAACTCAAATACCTGTACTTTCTACTTCTTACATGTTGAACACAAATACCTGTACTTTCTACTTCTTACATGTTGAACTCAAATACCTGTACTTTCTACTTCTTACATGTTGAACTCAAATACCTGTACTTTCTACTTCTCTACATGTTGAACTCAAATACCTGTACTTTCTACTTCTCACATGTTGAACTCAAATACCTGTACTTTCTACTTCTTACATGTTGAACCCAAATACCTGTACTTTCTACTTCTTACATGTTGAACTCAAATACCTGTACTTTCTACTTCTCACATGTTGAACTCAAATACCTGTACTTTCTACTTCTTACATGTTGAACACAAATACCTGTACTTTCTACTTCTTACATGTTGAACTCAAATACCTGTACTTTCTACTTCTCACATGTTGAACTCAAATACCTGTACTTTCTACTTCTCACATGTTGAACTCAAATACCTGTACTTTCTACTTCTTACATGTTGAACTCAAATACCTGTACTTTCTACTTCTCTCATGTTGAACTCAAATACCTGTACTTTCTACTTCTTACATGTTGAACTCAAATACCTGTACTTTCTACTTCTCTCATGTTGAACCCAAATACCTGTACTTTCTACTTCTTACATGTTGAACTCAAATACCTGTACTTTCTACTTCTTCATGTTGAACCCAAATACCTGTACTTTCTACTTCTCTCATGTTGAACCTCTCACCTGTGTGTCTCGGAGCGCCTGCAGCACGGCCTCCTGCTGGAGGGGCTCTCGGGTCAGCAGGCAGAGGAAGCCCCCCCCCCGGCCCCCACCAGGCTCTGCCCCAGCACCAGAGGCTCCAGGGCCTCCATCATCTTCCTCACTGACGAAGGCTCACAGCCCGGGGACATCCTCTTCTTCTGCTGCCAGGAGCGAGACAGACACCCCCCCCAGCCCAGAGAGAGAGCCTGGGGGGGGGGTTATATACTTATTATCACTTATTCATGCGTTTGTATACATTTGTACGCGTCTTGAGTACTTTGATCTCTCTCTCTCTCTCTCTCGTTCTCTCTCTCGCTCTCTCTCTCTCTCGCGCTCTCTCTCTCGTCGTTCCTCTCTCTCTCTCTCTCCTCCTCTCTCTCTCTCTCTCTCGTTCGTTCTCTCTCTCTCTCTCTCTCTCTCTCGTCTCTCTCTCGCTCTCTCGTCTCTCTCGTCTCTCGTCTCTCGTCTCTCTCTCTCGCTCTCTCTCTCTCGTCGCTCTCTCTCGTTCTCTCTCTCGTTCTCTCTCGTTTGTTTCTCTCTCGCTCTCTCTCTCTCGCTCTCTCGTCGCTCTCTCTCGTTTCTCTCTCGCTCTCTCTCTTCGTCTCTCTCGTTCGCTCTCTCTCTCTCTCATGTAAATACCTTCAGCGCAGGCTCGAGCACATTCCTCTGAGTTCTCCACCAGCTGCTGAACGTTCTGCACCATCGAGGGCTGCCGACTGTACCAGCTGCGCACCACGTCCTGCAGAGAAACACCTTCATCACTACCTCCATCATCATCATCATCATCATCATCATCATCATCATC
>CM070477.1:1137703-1145203 GCA_036324585.1 Champsocephalus esox | reverse complement strand
TGGATCAGAGAGTTCCTGTCGAAGGTCTGCCCGGTGCAGCTGTAGACGGCAGAGAGCAGCGCCCCCGCCAGGATGCTGCTGGTACCTGCAGGGGGACACAGGGAGACACAGGGGGACACAGAGAGGGAAAGAGAGACACAGGGGACACAGAGAGTGAAAGAGAGACACAGGGGACACAGAGAGTGAAAGAGAGACACAGGGGGACACAGAGAGACACAGAGAGGGACAGAGAGACACAGGGGGACACAGAGAGACACAGAGAGTGAAAGAGAGACACAGGGGGACAGAGAGACACAGAGAGGGACAGAGAGACACAGGGGGACACAGAGAGACACAGAGAGGGACAGAGACACGGGGGACACAGAGAGGGACAGAGAGCACAGGGGACACAGAGAGTGAAAGAGAGACACAGGGGGACACAGGGAGACACAGGGGGACACAGAGAGGGAAAGAGAGACACAGGGGACACAGAGAGTGAAAGAGAGACACAGGGGGACACAGAGAGGGACAGAGGGACACAGAGAGTGAAAGAGAGACACAGGGGACACAGAGAGTGAAAGAGAGACACAGGGGGACACAGAGAGGGACAGGGGGACACAGAGAGTGAAAGAGAGACACAGGAGGACACAGGGGAACACAGAGAGGGACAGAGAGACACAGGGGGACACAGAGAGGGACAGAGAGACACAGGGGAACACAGAGAGACACAGGGGGACATGATTAACCCTTGATGTGTGATGACCCAGAAGAGCATCAGGACTGCTTGAGGCAGATGATAGCTCTGTGATGAAGTTCCTCCATCTTGTGACTGTGTGACTCCCTCTCTTGATATCAGCGTGTGAAGGACACTGTGAAGGAACTAGTCTCTGTATGTGATGACTCCCTCTCTGGATATCAGCATGTGAAGGACACTGTGAAGGAACTAGTCTCTGTATGTGATGACTCCCTCTCTGGATATCAGCATGTGAAGGACACTGTGAAGGAACTAGTCTCTGTATGTGATGACTCCTTCTCTTGATATCAGCATGTGAAGGAACTAGTCTCTGTATGTGATGACTCCTTCCATGTGAAGGACACGGCTCAGGAACTAGTCTCTGTATGTGATGACTCCCTTCTCTTGATATCAGCATGTGAAGGACACTGCTCAGGAACTAGTCTCTGTATGTGATGACTCCCTCTCTTGATATCAGCATGTGAAGGACACTGCTCAGGAACTACTCTCTGTATGTGATGACTCCCTCTCTTGATATCAGCATGTGAAGGACACTGCTCAGGAACTACTCTCTGTATGTGATGACTCCTGAGCTGAAGCTCGAGCCGGAGACGAGGGAGAGAATATAATTATGCATTATCCGACTTTGATTCTCTCACCGAGTCCGGACCCGGTGGGCAGCAGCGACCAGCTGTGCAGCTCCACCCCCCGCCCCACCGCTGCATCAGCTGTTCCCCCAGTGCATGCTGGGAGGAGAGAGACACCAGCCCACTGCACACACACCGCCTTCAGAAGGGCTCCTGTAACACACACACGATTTTTGTATTATTAATTATTTATTACATATAAAAAATATATATATTTTAATTCTATTCTATTATTTGTATTCAAGTATTACTTATAATAATATTTTATATAATTAAACTATATGATGTTACTCCGGTACCAGGTGCGTGCGGCTGGCAGTAATCCCTCAGGTCGTCGAGGCTGTCACACGCCGTCTCCGTGGAAACGCCGCTGTCCCGCCCCCCGCTGTGGCTGACGAATAGGAGGCGGGGCTCCGGGATGCGGCGGGCGCGAGCACCAATAGGACGCCTCCCATCGACCTTCACTGCCACGTTAGTGACGGAGCCGCCGTGCTCGAAGGCGATGGGCGGCGTGTCGCTCCACCACCTGGAGGAGGGTCATCACTGAGTAACACGTACATGATACAAATACATTTTATATAGTAACTCTGGAGAAAACTGTTTGCAGCATCACAATGTTTAATATACCAGTTTTGCATAATATTGCGTAAAAGAAAAATCTAACTAAGAATCAAATCAAGTCTAAAATTGTACAATTACAACAACAAAGCAAAACAAATATTATTCCTAATTATTGTTCCTCACCTGCCAGGTCCAGTCTGGCCGGACACTCCACTTCCTGCCACTCGCCGAGGGGCGGGGCTTCCCCCTGGCCAATGGAGATGAACCTCTGCGATGACATCACGGCGCGGCGCAGCAGCACCTGTCCGGCGCCCTCGTAGTGACGAGCGGCCCGAACCAGGAGGTCCGGTCTGAGCAGATATTACAATTCAACACATGAATAATATATCGAAGAAGAAAATAAGTGCCGGCCAAATGTGTGAGAACCGGGTCCACCAAGGCGTGCAGATTCAGGCTGTTTTGAAACACATTCATGCTATTTGATTTTTATTTGAGATGTTCATATTCTGTTTATTTCTCGTCTTTTAATTCCTCTAATGTTCAACGCCTCGTCTTTCGATGCTGCTGCAGCGCAAACATTTCACAACTTGGGATCAATAAAGTACTTCTGATCTTATCTTAGTGTACCTCACCTGCTCAGCCAATGATCTCTCTGCGCTGCCAGTGCTTTGACCCCGCCCCTCAGGTCCCCCTCCTCCAATAGGGAGTAGGCGTGGCTCCAGGCCTCGTTGGCTGCAGGTCCGCTCCTCAGGCCCCCCCCGCCCCCCCCGCCATGATCACCAACACATCAGCGATACATGAGAGGCATCGAGCCGCCACGCCAAGCCCCGCCCACAACGCTGACTCCTCCCCCAACGCTTTGTCTGACTCCGCCCCCGCCCCTGGCTCCGCCCCCTGCTCACTGCTGCCTGCTGCAACTGAGAAGAAGAAAAACAGGAAGTAAGGTAAGGCACGTTTATTCATAAAGCACATGTGATCATGTTTCCCCTCAACACATGTGCGACATGTATTTAGTCATGCGTGTTGTTTGCATTCGTCCTTTCGCCTCCATCCACTCGTCTTTCATCCTTTCTTTATCACGAATGCTGTTGATGTATTGTGATTTTAAAAAGGGGGACAACAGCTGGAATCGAGCCATGTCGGCTAAAGCTGCCCCATTTACGGTTTGTTGTGACAGCTGATCAACGGGGACTGTCCACGACACGATCAACAAGTACACTAGACTAATAATAGGAAGTCACACAAAGGACACGACGGAACAACAGATTCATCAAACCAAGCATAATAGAGACAGGATGACCAACGGGAGGGCGACCTCTGCTTTCTGCCCTCCGCTTCTACTCATTTTGTTTGTTCTTCGGATGTATAAACTAATTGTTGAAATAAATAAAAGTTATCATGATTATTCTAACTCACTGCTGTCCAGGGTCTGCAGCAGCGCCCCCTGCTGGCCGCCCTGCACCGCCGCCCTGAAGCAAGGCAGCAGGCAGACGTGGCTCCTCCCCCTCAGCTCTTCCCGCACCCTCCTCCTCCCCCCCAGGAACAGGAGCTCCTCCCTCCAGCGTAGCTCCGCCTCCTGACAGGTGAGTGACAGCACCTCCTTCAGAGAGAGCCTCCACGCCTCCCTCCACCTCAGGATCAGAATCAGAAGTTTGACTTGGTGTCGAGGTGCAGACATCAAAGTAAAACAACACTTAATAACACAGATAGAGAATGTTAGAAACATCTCCCTCGTCACCGGCTTGAGCTTCAATATCAAGATCCATGTATTTATTATCTCTCAAGAATGGAAGTAAAAATATGAGAATTTATTGGTATTTCTCTCAAAATTATGAATTTTCTCAAAATTCGGACTTTTTGTCAAAATTCGGACTTTTTGTCAAAATTCGCAAAATTCGGACTTTTTGTCAAAATTCGGACTTTTTGTAAAAATTCGCAAAAATTCGGACTTTTTGTCAAAATTCGGACTTTTTGTCAAAATTCGCAAAATTCGGACTTTTTGTCAAAATTCGCAAAATTCGGACTTTTTGTCAAAATTCGCAAAATTCGGACTTTTTGTCAAAATTCGCAAAATTCGGACTTTTTGTCAAAATTCGAAACATTCAGATTTTTTCTGAAGACTGAAACATGTTAATAATCACAGCTACAGTTGGGATACCATTAGGCGCTTTCACACCGGAGTACTTTTCCCAGCATAGTTCCGATGGTTCTTGAAATGTTGCGTTCACACCAAAAAGACCCGGAACCAGAACTTAGTTCATGGGAACCTTTCCACCCTAGAGAGCAGGTGCTTTCCGGGGAGAAAAAGGTTCCCATTTCTGATTGGCTGGGCGGATTGCAAACCACGCCCCGTAAAACTCTGAAAAGTTTTGTGAAGCCGCCATTTTATTTGCTCGCATTAGCATTGTTAGCATTAGCCCAGCGCACCAACGGAGAGAGACTAACTTATGGCAACACAAAATAAAACGTGGGAGCGGTGGAGATGAGGAGGTGTCGGCGTTCTGGCGATTTGCTCTAGACTTCGGGTGGCGATTTACTAAGCGCGGGGACTAAGCGCCGGGGACTAAGCGCCGGGGACTAAGCGCCGGGGACTAAGAACGGGGACTAAGCGCCGGGGAATAAGCGCGGGGACTAAGAGCGGGGACTAAGCGCCGGAGACTAAGCGCCGGGGACTAAGAACGGGGACTAAGCGCCGGGGACTAAGAGCGGGGACTAAGCGCCGGGGACTAAGCGCCGGGGACTAAGCGCCGGGGACTAAGCGCCGGGGACTAAGCGCCGGGGACTAAGCGCCGGGACTAAGCGCCGGGGACTAAGCGCCGGGACTAAGCGCCGGGGACTAAGCGCCGGGGACTAAGTGCCGGGGACTAAGCGCCGGGGACTAAGCGCGGGGACTAAGCGCCAGGGACTAAGCGCCGGGGACTAAGTGCGGGGACTAAGCGCGGGGACTAAGCGCCGGGGACTAAGCGCCGGGGACTAAGCGCCGCAAAGCGCTTGGTGTGAACGCGGCGTACGTTATCACGTTACTCTCATGTCGGACAGTTTTCCAAACAGAGAACTAGAAAAATAGTAAAGTTTAACAGGATGTACATACCTCCCCAGGCCTCCCCCGGCCCCCGCCATCAGCCAGCACACGCCCCCCTCCTCCCCCACTGCCCCTCCCCGGGGGGAGAGGACTGGGAAGAGCCGCGCCTCCATCAGGCAGCGACGCCCCCCCCGCACCCACAGCTCCTCCGGCCTGAGGCGAGGAGGAGCACAACTCACATTCATTCAAACATTAGAAACATATACGTTTTATTTTTTACTAATCAATTGACTTTTCTCTTTCTAGAATTATCTGATGATTCAAGAAAGAACTTGAGTTTCTGCTGCTCAAGGCAGAATCTAGAACGCTCCTCCTTCGGCTCAAATCAAAGAAATGAAGTCGTACTGGATTCCTGTTCGGCCGAAGAAGAAACTCCAGCTCTGGTTCAGGAAGGAGGAGGTGCTGTCATCGAAGGAGACCTGAGGAGGAGGAGGAGGAGGAGGAGGAGGAGGAGGGGGAGAGAGAGAGAGAGAGAGAGGGAGAGAGAGAGAGAGAGAGGGAGATAATATATTAAATATTTGTCAGTCTGTGTTTTTGGTTTATTTCCCGTGACCTGTATTCAGTGTTTTCAGCGTCTGCTCAAACTGAGAGACGATGGGTGTGTTTGAATCTGTTCACGTTGCTGCAGGACGCAGTCCAGGGGACGGAGTCCAGGGGACGCAGTCCAGGAGACGGAGTCCAGGAGACGCAGTCCAGGAGACGGAGTCCAGGGGACGGAGTCCAATAATATTTTATTATTATTCTGTTTGAATCTACAAACCGTCGGGTTGAGTCAGAATACGCTCAGTAGTTTGTGACGGTCGTTCAATTTTAAAATGAAATAAAATCCAAGATAAATGAAATGTTACACAAACAAAGGAAGTCAGATGTGAAAACATGACGATCGAAGTGAATGAACCCTTCTCACCTCCAGCCGGTCGAGCGCGCCCGTCACCGTGAACACGTTCAGCCTCAGCTCCCCCAGCTCCATACGGTGTCCCTGGATGATGATGTCATCCACCAGCTGCCTGATACACCGTGATGTCATCAGATCGAGACCCGACAGCAGACAGCCCGTCGGGACCACCAGAGGACCCTAAGGGGGGGGGGTCATTTATTAATATCGAATACTGATACACATTTCGATTCTTGGCCTCGTTCTCTTTTAACTTCCTGATCTACAAGCTGACCTGCAGGTGGCAGTGTTGCACCACCGCTCCCGTCGCCACGGTAACGTCTCCCTCCAGCACGCTGTTGATGACCCGCCCTCCGTCGCCCACCAGACTCTCTCTCTGAGGACAGGAAGCAGGGACAAGTGAGGATCTGATTGTTTGGGCTGATGTAAACAACACTGAGGAACAGGAAGTGTCACCTCGATGTGAGACAGCGTGTTTTTGTTCGTCCAATCACGGCTCAGACGCTCCACATGGCCTCGTCCAGACAGAGTCAGGTAGTCATAGCGACCGCCGGGGACGTAAACTGAAGAAGAAGAAGACATTTTTTTCAACGTGAAGTGACCGTGCTGTAGTTCCTTTATAGCCCAACATTAGCCACCTTTAGCTTAGCGGTGGTGACGTGAAGTCATGTGACCGTGCTGTAGTTCCTTTATAGCCCAACATTAGCCTCCTTTAGCTTAGCGGTGGTGACGTGAAGTCATGTGACCGTGCTGTAGTTCCTCTATAGCCCAACATTAGCCTCCTTTAGCTTAGCGGTGGTGACGTGAAGTCATGTGACCGTGCTGTAGTTCCTTTATAGCCCAACATTAGCCACCTTTAGCTTAGCGGTGGTGACGTGAAGTCATGTGACCGTGCTGTAGTTCCTTTATAGCCCAACATTAGCCTCCTTTAGCTTAGCGGTGGTGACGTGAAGTCATGTGACCGTGCTGTAGTTCCTTTATAGCCCAACATTAGCCACCTTTAGCTTAGCGGTGGAGACGTGAAGTCATGTGACCGTGCTGTAGTTCCTTTATAGCCCAACATTAGCCTCCTTTAGCTTAGCGGTGGTGACGTGAAGTCATGTAATCGTGCTGTAGTTCCTTTATAGCCCAACATTAGCCACCTTTAGCTTAGCGGTGGAGACGTGAAGTCATGTGACCGTGCTGTAGTTCCTTTATAGCCCAACATTAGCCACCTTTAGCTTAGCGGTGGTGACGTGAAGTCATGTGACCGTGCTGTAGTTCCTGTATAGCCCAACATTAGCCGCCTTTAGCTTAGCGGTGGTGACGTGAAGTCATGTGACCGTGCTGTAGTTCCTTTATAGCCCAACATTAGCCTCCTTTAGCTTAGCGGTGGTGACGTGAAGTCATGTGACCGTGCTGTAGTTCCTTTATAGCCCAACATTAGCCACCTTTAGCTTAGCGGTGGTGACGTGAAGTCATGTGACCGTGCTGTAGTTCCTTTATAGCCCAACATTAGTTTGTTTGACACAGAGATTATTTTCTGACAGAATCAAAAATCTCATGGAGGAATCCCATTGGTCCAGAGAGATGATGTCACTAACCCAGACTGAGCGCTTCCCCT
>CM070477.1:1110203-1132703 GCA_036324585.1 Champsocephalus esox | reverse complement strand
GCTTTGACCGTGCGATCTTCCGCAAAACCGTTTGATATTAACCTTTGAACCTCCCGGTGAGGCGGTGCTAACGGATACAAGCTGTTTAGCTGCTTCGTCTCATAACCCTTAAACATGTCTAAGAGGCTTTAAGAGTGGCCTCGGTGGAAGTTGTTGATTCAGAAGTGATGATATCCTAACAAATACATCGGGATATTGATCGAGCTATCGTGTTTCTTCAGCTTCTCAGTGTAACTGCTATCATTACACAAAGATCGTATAAATAACAAGAGAATGCCTCTCTCTGGAGACATTGCTAAGAAAACTATATTTTTCTGCTTTTGTTCACAAACACATGATTTCTCTAAACGTCTTCACTCAGCTCATATGCACGTTGTTGTTGTTGTTGTTGTTGTTGTCATTATGTTTACACTGCTTTGGCAATGCTGTCTTATTGTCTTGCTAATACATAAATATTAGAAAAACGAATATCTTTCGATTTTATTTATATATTAAATGCATCTAAAATGTTATATAGTACAATATCAAATAATGTATTTATTTAATTTGAGCGTTTAATTAGTTATTAAAGGCAGTGGATACAAATACATTGTTAACACATATACGTTTAACCAAAGGCTGTCCGTCCGCGCCCCTTCCCGCCGATCATCAAACAAAGGTCGTGTAAATACCAAGAGCATGACCCCAATTTATGAATACTTGTTATTGTCGTTTTCTGCTTTGGCAATACTTTATTAGTCACGCTAATAAATACTTATATTTTATTTAGTCTTTATTTAACTCGCCGTTAAATAAAAGCAAAGCTGTTTCACTTCATCCTCCTGGGACCCGAGGAAAACGTGATTTCCTATTTAGGGTTAGACATTAGACTCTATTTTAAAATGTGACAGTATGTCCGCAGCAGAGGACGTCGGGACATTTTTAGTTTGAAAAGACAGATGGACGATGCGACGCATTCTGGTCCGAGTGAGATTCACATTCAGCTTCGGGTAAAACGTGAATTGATCTGAACTTTGCCGTTTATTTGGTCAACACAGATACTCCTCCTCCCCTCCCCTCCCTTATGCCTCCTCCTCTCCTCTCCTCTCTTATGCCTCCTCCTCTCCTCTCCTCTCTCCCTCTTCCATATTCCCTCTTCCCTCATGCCTCCCCTCCCTCCTCTGCTCTCTCCTCCCTCTTCCCTCATGCCTCCTCCTCTCCTCTCCTCTCTCCCTCTTCCATATTCCCTCATGCCTCCCCTCTCCTCCCTCATGCCTCCTCTCCTCTCCTCCCTTATGCCTCCTCCTCCCCTCTCCTCTCTTATGCCTCCTCCTCTCCTCTCTCCCTCTTCCATATTCCCTCCTCTCCTCTCTCTTCCCTCCCCTCTCTTCCCTCATGCCTCCCCTCTCCTCCCTCATGCCTCCCTCCCTCTGCTCTCTCCTCCCTCTTCCCTCATGCCTCCTCTCTCCCCCCCTCTTCCTCTCCTCCTTATTCCCTCCTCTCCTCTCCTCCCTCATCCCTATTCCCTCCTCCCCCTCTCCTCCCTCATGCCTCGTCTCTCCTCCCTCATGCCTCCTCTCCTCCTTATTCCCTCCTCTCCTCTCTCCTCCCTCATCCCTATTCCCTCCTCCCTCATGCCTCATCTCTCCTCCCTCATGCCTCCTCTCCCTTCCCTCCTCCCTTCCTATTCCCTCATCTCTCCTCTCCTCCCTCCTCTCTCCTCCCCAGCCCCTCTCACCCAGGTCCTGTGGGAGGTGCAGGATGGCGTCGGTGCTGCAGACCCAGACTCCGTGGGGGGGACCCGGGGCAGACCTGCTCTCTGAGGAGCACCCGAACCAGGTCCAGAACACAGAGGAGCCTGGACCGGGCCCGGATACAGAATACTGTAGGGTCCTCTGGAACACAGCTCTCACCCTGGCTCCACTTCAGATAGGAACAACAACACGTGCTCCTCTTGGCCCACAGGGGGACATGTCTTTCCAGCTCGTCCCTCTGTCGGTCCCGACGTCCACTAGGATGGACATTTATGAAAACTTGAATTCTTAATTGCTCTCAGAACGAATCACATCGTTCCTCACGTGTTAATAAACAAGAATATATGATTTAAAAATGGCAATTATTCAACAATATTTGACTCCTCCCCCTGCTGCTGCTCTAACATGTGTTCCTGGAATGCCCCCCGTTTTGGGTGGAAAGAAGGAGGACCTTCCCAGCATGCATCAGGGCGGAGAGCAGATGCACGTGAGCAACGGGCTGCGTCCCGGGAGGTTAAAAAGCACCACAGAAGAAGAGGTCGTTTTAAAAAGAGTTTAATGAACTGTACAAAGTGGACGAGGAAAGTATATACAGATGTACATCGAGCACGCCAAGGAGCCGCAGAAACCACTCCTCGCCTTCAGTCCTCCTCCTCCTCCTCCTCCTCCTCCTCCTCCTCGGGAAGCGGCCGGGACCTGAACAGGAACACAGCGTGAATTAACGGGTCGTTCCGGAGGGATCCGGCCGCTCAGATACTACGGCGCCTCCTCCTTTCCCCAACCGCCGGCTGCTTCCTCCCTCCTCGACTCCCCCCTCCCCTCCTCTCTCCCCCTCATCGACTCCTCTCTCCCTCTCCTCCTCGACTCCTCTCTCCCCCTCCTCGACTCCTCTCTCCCCCTCATCGACTCCTCTCTCCCCCCCTCATCGACTCCTCTCTCCCCCTCCTCGACTCCTCTCTCCCCCTCATCGACTCCTCTCTCCCCCCCTCATCGACTCCTCTCTCCCCCTCGACTCTTCTCTCTCCCCTCCTCGACTCTTCTCTCCCCCCCTCGACTCCTCTCCCCCCTCATCGACTCTTCTCTCCCCCTCCTAGACTCCTCTCCTCCCTCCCCTCCCTCGACTCTTCTCTCCCCTCCTCCTCGACTCTTCTCTCCCCCTCCTCCTCGACTCTTCTCTCCCCCCTCCTCCTCGACTCTTCTCTCCCCCTCCTCCTCGACTCCTCTCCCCCCTCGACTCCTCTCCCCCCCTCCTCTCTCTCCCCCCTCCTTGTCTCCTCCTCGACTCTTCTCTCCCCCTCCTGTCTCGTCTTTTCTCTCCCCCTCCTCGACTCCTCTCTCCCCTCCTTGACTCCTCTTTCCCCCTCCGCTCGCATGGGCGGGACTAAGACAGGAGGATAGGAGTCGAGGAGGGAATTAGAGGAATGAGAAAGGGCCAGGGAGACGTCTCCTCTCCTCAAACTAAGATTCAGATATTTGTCATTTTTCACGGCAACTTATTGGAGTGTCCTTCGTCTCAAAGGAATGAGGGCGCGACGTCAGGATGGGCTTCGGCCGAGCGGCACATTCAACGCCCTCAAACTTTAGTGCATTAAAACAAGAGGACGAAGAACGCGGCCGTAGACGTCACAACACTCGAACACATTTACATAATCAGTGGCGGTTCTAGTGTGTGGGGGCCCCGGGCCAACATTCGCCGGGGCCCCGGGCCAACATTCACCGGGGCCCCGGGCCAACATTCACCGGGGCCCCGGGCCAACATTCACCGGGGCCCCGGGCCAACATTCACCGGTATGGCCATGGCACACAGTCTGTTTTTGGCGCCACCTTATGGTCGTCCGCGGCGATGACAGCCATGAAGGGCTGGCATGTTCTGATGTCCGAGAGTTTATTGCATTTCTCTCCGTGTAGAATCTGACTTCAGCCCACGTTTGAAACAAAGAGCAAACTGTCGTAGCCGTTTAAAGTCACAGAGGAAATGTGTCGTGTGATTCGTTAAGATGCTCCGATCGATCGGCCGATACTCGCTCTCTACCGATCGGTGCTCTCTAGACATGCCGATGACGAGAAATACATGACACTTTTCTCTGTGCGCGGCAAAACAAGCTCGCCAACACGGCTTCGCCATTTAGGCCCCGCCCACTCGATCGGAGCCTCCCTCGTGATTCGTTAAGATGCGTTTGTGTCTTGAAGCAAATCGTGAAAATATCGTCCTTTTGTTTCAGTTTTCACAAAAGGGGATAGGATTGGACGGAACGAGAAGACTCTCCGTCTGCCACGTTTGATCTGCTATCTGCCAACGCGAGTATTATGGGATGCACGTACTTCCTGCTGGCCTTGGACACCCCGCTGCCTCCGGCCTCCTCTCCGTCCTCCACCTCCTCCGGCTTCAGGTTCTCCTTCTTCGGCTTCAGGTTCTCCTTCTCCGGCTTCAGGTTCTTCTCCTCCTCCGGCTTCCTCGGGGGTCCGCCGAAGAAATCTCCGATCCCCTTCTGCCAGTCCGGAGTGGGGCGAGGACACACCAGGTTTCCCCCGGCATACTTGCCCTTAACTGGGAGACAGAAAGCACAGTGAGAACCACGTCTGCCGAGACAGCTGGAGCTCGAATTCATTTACATGTATTCCTCTGGACCCGAAGCACGCGCTCAGAGAATCTGAACTGCTGCCATCCAACGGAGATCAATACGGTCAGCAGTATTATCGTATCATATGGTAAGTTTGTCGCATATCGAGTGTGTGTGTGTGTGTGAGGTCGGACCGGGGGTCGCCGCCTGGCCACTGCTCGACGACTGGTTTGCAGAACTCGCTCCAAAAGACTTCCGGGGTGCGGCTGCGGCAACAGCTGTAAACAACAATAAGAACACAACAACGATGAGGACTTAGAACACGTGGAAGAAGTGGGTCGTGCAAAAGGTAATAGAAAGAGCAGAATAGAGTTAGGATTTCAGTGCCAGAAAGTCATTCTGATGAATAAAAGGCACACGTATAAAAAGGAGCTGCAGGAGGGATATCAAAGTGAAGCAGCAGCTGGCGTTGAACGTGAAAGTTCAAATAATTCACATTTAAAGTAAGCTTTTAGGAAAGGGTTGCCAACCGGAGAGAGATTTTGACATCGTGGGTTTGATTACACATGTGCACGAAACGACTGCTCTCGTGTCAGCAGCGGGACCTGAGCATGTATAACAGGATATATACACAAATACACTCTATTGGACCGGACTATAACGGGCACACAGTTTAATTCACTACTGAAAGTCAAACACATGTTTTACTGACTTATCGTACGATAAATCAAAATGAACTCGATAAATTGCCATTTACATGAGGATGTGACTAGCCGTTTGAAAGGATGTACTTGAATTATTATTAATTATACATCGTAATTATGTCCGTGGTCTAAAATGGTCATACAACGGTCCCGACAAAATTATCCTTTATTGCAAGAATCTCCGGGGGAAAACAAAATTAATTATCTTGAGGCCTGTACATGACACACACACACACACACACACACACACACACACTACTCCAAACTGCCAAATGTATTAATTAACGCACTCTCACTCATCTACTCTTTGACTCTATGTTGGCCTAGTAGAACACAAAGCAGCAGACTGTTACTTTTTATCATTTCTACTGAATCTTTAGATCTGCGCATGCGCAATACGGGTCCGGGATTGCGCAATACGGGTCCGGGATTGCGCAATACGGGTCCGGGATTGCGCAACCGGCTCCCACTGCTCTGCTGTCTGTTAACGTTGAAGAGCGGTGGGGGCGGGGAGGGAGCGGACAGACAGCTTGAGCAGCAGCTGTCAACTCAGAAACGATCGCCGGTTCATCTTCTTTTAGGCGTGAGAATAGTTTGGGCAGCGTGAGAGGAAGGCATGTGTAAGAAGTTACGGTGTGGAAATGAGCACCATCCACAGACCAGTCTTCATGCATTTATCGACCCATTAAAACGGATAATTACAATGGATCTTAACACGCACCGATACATGAATCAAGTTTTTAAAAGTGCATTTCCATCCACTAAAACAGCTAACCGTGGGGCTGAACCGTGCGCCGAATGTACCACAACACCCCGTGGGTTTGACAAACGTTGTTAAAAAAGTAAAGTCGCAGATCTGTCGGCGACAATAATCAAAAAGGTTTTAAATTATGTACTTTCTTAAAGGGGGTTTGGTGTGACGTCACAACGCTACGGCGCTAAAAAACTGGCGCCAGTTTTATCAAAAAGGGAAACGCTAACTTGTAGAAACGATTCAGAAACATGTCATCCGCGCAGAAAGAATGTTAAAATGTATGTGATGTGAGGATTAGTCGATCTGAAGTGAAGACTAAGTCATTGTTTTGTGTAAACAGTTCAAATGTCTCCGTTTATTTTAAATTGTTCGTTTGGCGCGCTTCCGTCCCGCCAAACGGCACAAGAGAGAAGCGACACTCGCGCTGAAAAGTACACGTTTTAACGTTTATCGGGAGTAAATGTTATAAGTTTTGCACTGTACCTTTCCTGTAGGCTGCGGGGACACTGTCGGCTTTAGTCCTCACCATGTTGGCTGCGACCTGTGGATCAGAGCAGGTTTCTAACGGCTCTCAGAACAAAGTGGACAGGGATTCTAACTAATAGACTCACCGGGCGGAGATTTTCTTCTTCGGCTGCTGATATTGAAGCAGAGCGGAAGAGACGCAGCGGTGAGACGGTGCTGCCCCCTCAGGCGGACGGGTGTAACTACGGCTTTTAACAGTCCAGAGCATCAAGCAGTATTTATAATATAAAATTAAAGTAACAACAAATAAGTAAGTGTGATAAAGGGTAGATATCAGTAGTAAATATAATGATATGTTTTCAAAATAACATACTGACTGTTGATATCAAATTATAAAATGTACTCATGAATCTATTAAAATTATCATTAGTTATTCGTTAAAGAAGCGACAGAACTGACACCCTGGTTTAACACTGAAGCATGAGTAATAATAGTGTAATTATATCATGTATACTCATAAACTGGGAAATGTTTAACACTTTTTCCATCTGTTTGCGAAAAAAATCTGTACAACAAGGTTTCAAAAAAAAGCGTTTCCTGTATTTTGTCCCCTCCCGGTTTCCGTAGTGGCGGTTTATATCGGCTGCTGGCGGATCAGAAAAACAAAGCAACTTCCAGCTTTAATTCACATCTAACGGTATGTAAACATTAATACACAACGGGACTGGACGCATTCACCCTTTCCCGTCACTTACCGCGTGTTTCGGGTTGTTTACGGTGACTTTAACGGCTATTCGTGTACTTTCTTGTGTTGTTTTCTTCTGTTGCTAACTAACTGCTAACTGCTAGCGCTACTTAACTTTACAAATTATAGTCCCGCTTTGTCATGAAACACAAACAAGTGTCAGTGACCGGTCTGTTAATGTTGTTATACATTTGTATAACTTTAGTAAACTGAAGCTAAACTGTCACATGTATTTATAACTGCTCTGCCACAAGCGGTGAGAGCGGGTGTTTGGGTTCTGCAGTGCACGTGCCACACTGTGAACATACTCCATTTCAATCACAGTAATACATGTACTGTTTTTGAGGCCATGTACTTTAAGTATTGTGGGGGGGGCTTCTGTGTAGCAATGCAGGACGAGGCACCGACTCAAAGGAGACACGGGGGAGCTGGAGCTCCGATGGTGTATTCACACGTGACTAGTCAGAGGTTCTGGCTGCACGGGCGAGTTGCCACGTCAATTCTGCAGAACTCACCCCAGACCCGTGTGTTCAGTTCAGAGGGAATCATCAACATGAAACCATAGCACCTCTACCAGCTGATCCAGCACGCAGGAGCAGGGAGTGCGCGTGCTCAGTCAGGACAGCATGCACTGGGTCAAAGTTATGGACCGCGGAACATTTCCCCAACAAGTATTAATACAAGCTCAGAGAGTACAATTAGCTTCCAACATGTAGTGCAGTAGAAGTATAAAGCAGCATACAACTCACACACACACACACGCACATGCTCACACTGCCACACTCACACACACACACACACACACACACACACACACTCACACACACACACACCTCACACACACACACACACACACCGCACATGCTCACACACTGCCAGTCACTCACACACACACACGCTCACACACACACACACATGCACACACACACACACACACACACACACGCTCACACACTGCAGTCACTCACTCACACACACACACACACAGTCACACTGTCACACACACACTCAAGCATGCATGCTCACTCACACTCACTCACACACACTGTCACATATATATATATACACACACACTCACTCACGCTGTCACTGTCACATTTATACACACACTCACACTCACGCACACTGTCTCACCACACACTCACGCACTCTGTCACTGTCACATGTGTATACACACACACACACACACACTCTCTCTCTCTCTCTCACACACACACACACTGTCACTGTCACATTTATACTCACACACTCACACTCACTGTCAGTCACACACACACACACACACACACACACACACACACACACACACACACACACTGTCACACACACTCACTCTCAAAGCAAAATCATTTGAATGTGAGTTTATGTGTATATGTATATGTACCGCTGCAGCATTAAGAGTGTGTGTGTGTGTGTGTGGTGTGCAGGCAGGCAGGCGTTGCCATGGAGGAGGTGACCCGCCTGGTGTCCACAGGGGACTGCGTGAGGATCTGGGATGCCGGTTCGATGGCCCCTCTGGAGCAGTTTAACCCCCACAGCAGCGGGCACCCGGTGAACCAGGCCTGCTGGAGCTCCAACAGTATCCTGAGACGCCTCCGTCGCTGGGCATGCATATCAGGGGGGGCACTCAGGTCTGGTGCTTGAGTACACGTAGAAGTACTCAGGTCTGGTGCTTGAGTACACGTAGAAGTACTCAGGTCTGGTGCTTGAGTACACGTAGAAGTACTCAGGTCTGGTGCTTGAGTACACGTAGAAGTACTCAGGTCTGGTGCTTGAGTAAAAGTAGAAGTATTCAGATCTTGTACTTGAGTAAAAGTAGAAGTACTCAGATATTGTTCTTGAGTAAAAGTAGAAGTACTCAGATCTTGTACTTTAGTAAAAGTAGAAGTACTCAGATCTTGTACTTAGTAAAAGTAGAAGTACTCAGATCTTGTTCTTAGTAAAAGTAGAAGTACTCAGATCTTGTTCTTGAGTAAAAGTAGAAGTACTCAGATCTTGTACTTGAGTAAAAGTAGAAGTACGTCAGATGTTGTTCATTTAGTAAAGTAGAAGTACTCAGATCTTGTACTTGAGTAAAAGTAGAAGTACTCAGATCTTGTACTTTAGTAAAAGTAGAAGTACTCAGATCTTGTACTTTAGTAAAAGTAGAAGTACTCAGATCTTGTACTTTAGTAAAAGTAGAAGTACTCAAATCTTGTACTTGAGTAAAAGTAGAAGTACCAGAGTGTAGGAAAACTCTCTTACCTCATTCACACCAACGCAACTCCGGTTCAAGCTCCGTGCTAGAGCTTTTCAGGTTCAGAACTGGTTCTTCGGTGGGTAGAAATACACCACGTACCTCTGAACTGTAGTGAGTAGAAGTACACCATGTACCTCTGAACTGTAGAGGAGTAGAAGTACACCATGTACCTCTGAACTGTAGAGGAGTAGAAGTACACCATGTACCTCTGAACTGTAGTGAGTAGAAGTACAGCATGTACCTCTGAGCTGTAGTGAGTAGAAGTACAGCATGTACCTGTAGAAGTACACCATGTACCTGTAGAAGTACAGCATGTACCTGTAGAAGTACACACCCTGGTTGTTGGTCCTGAGCAGGTGTCAGATCAGTACCTGGTGAGTGCCAGCAGCAGCGGAGACAAGCTGGTGGTCAGCAGCCTGAAGGCCTCTCCAGTCCCAGTGGTGGAGCTGGGGGACGGGGTGAGACTCTCTCCTCTCTCTCTCTCTCTCTCTCTCTCTCTCCTCTCTCTCTCTCTCTCCTCTCTCTCCTCTCTCCTCTCTCTCTCTCTCTCTCTCTCTCTCTCTCTCTCTCTCTCTCTCTCTCTCTCTCTCTCTCTCTCTCTCTCTCTCTCCTGTCTGTCTCCTCTCTTCTCTCTCTCCTGTCTCTCTCTCTCCTGTCTCTCTCTCTCTCTCTCTCTCTCTCTCTCCTGTCTCTCTCCTCTCTCTCTCTCTCTCTCTCTCTCTCTCTCTCTCTCTCTCTCTCTCTCCTCTCTCTCTCTCTCTCTCTCTCTCTCTCTCTGTCGTCCATGTTCTCCTGTTTCGTTGTTTGTTTCTCTCTCGTGTGTCTGTTGTTGTTTGTCTGTTGATGTTCCATGTTGTTTGTTTCTCATGTTGTTGTTGTTTGTCTGTTGATGTTCCATGTTGTTGGTTGTCTGTTGATGTTCCATGTTGTTGTTTGTTTCTCATGTTGTTGTTTGTCTGTTGATGTGCCATGTTGTTGTTTGTTTCTCGTGTTGTTGTTGTTGTTGTTTGTGTGTTGATGTTCCATGTTGTTTGTTTGTTTTTCATGTTGTTGTTTGTCTGTTGATGTTCCATGTTGTTGTTTGTTTCTCATGTGTGTTGTTGTTTGTCTGTTGATGTTCCATGTTGTTGTTTGTTTCTCATGTTGTTGTTTGTGTGTTGATGTTCCATGTTGTTGTTTGTTTCTCATGTGTTGTTGTGTGTCTGTTGATGTTCCATGTTGTTGTTTGTTTCTCATGTTGTTGTTGTTTGTCTGTTGATGTTCCATGTTTGTTTCTCATGTTGTTTGTCTGTTGATGCTCCATGTTGTTGTTTGTTTCTCATGTTGTTTGTCTGTTGATGTTCCATGTTGTTGTTTGTTTCTCATGTTGTTGTTTGTGTGTTGACGTTCCATGTTGTTGTTTGTTTCTCGTGTTGTTGTTGTTGTTTGTGTGTTGATGTTCCATGTTGTTGTTGTGTTTCCTCATGTGTGTTGTTGTTTGTCTGTTGATGTTCCATGTTGTTGTTTGTTTCTCATGTGTGTTGTTGTGTGTCTGTTGATGTTCCATATTGTTGTTTTTTTCCATGTTGTTGTTTGTGTGTTGATGTTCCATGTTGTTGTTTGTTTCTCGTGTTGTTGTTGTTTGTGTGTTGATGTTCCATGTTGTTGTTTGTTTCTCATGTTGTTGTTTCTCATGTTGTTGTTTGTTTCTCATGTTGTTGTTTCCATGTTGTTGTTTGTTTCTCATGTTGTTGTTGTTGTCTGTTGATGTTCCATGTTGTTGTTGTGTTTCTCATGTTGTTGTGTTGTTTGTGTGTCGATGTTGTCTCTCTGCAGAAGAAGCAGACGTGTGTCTCTCTCAGCTCCTCGTCTCAGTTCCTGGCGAGCGGAGGCCTCGACCACTGCGTTCACATCTGGGACCTGAAGAGCAAGAGGCTGCACCGCTCCCTCAGGGTGAGACACACACACACACACACACACACTGACACACACACACACTGTCACACACTCACACACTGTCACACACACACACACTGTCACACACACACACTCACACACTCTCACACACACACACACACACACACAGGACACTCACACAGACACACACACACAGACTCTCACACACTCTCGCTCTCTCACACACACTCACTCTCGCACATACACACACTCTCTCACACACACACTCACACACACTCACACACTCCTCTCACACGTCACTCACACACACACACTCTCTCTCACTCATCTCTCTCACACACACACACTCTCACACACTCACACACACACTCAACACAGAGCACTCGACACACACACACACACACTTCTCTCTCTCACCGTCTCTCTCTCTCACACACTCTCTCTCTCTCGCATCTACACTCACACTCTCACTCTCACTCTCACCACTCTCTCTCCCCCTCCCACTCTCTCTCTCTCCACCACTCACTCTCCCACCCCTCACACTCTCTCTCTCTCTCACTCTCTCTCCACCTCTTCTCTTCATCTCTTCTCTATCTCTCTATCTCTCTCTCTCTCTCTCTCTCTCTCTCTCTCTCTCTCTCTCTCTCTCTCTCTCTCTCTCTCTCTCTCTCTCTCTCTCTCTCTCTCTCTCTCTCTCTCTCTCTCTCTCTCTCTCTCTCTCTCTCTCTCTCTCTCTCTCTCTCTCTCAGGACCACAAGGAGGAGGTGACCTGCGTCTCCTTTAACTCCAACGACAGCCTGGTGGCGTCGGGCTCCAGCAGCGGAGACCTGGTCCTGCACAGCCTCACCACCAACCTGTCCAGCAAGGCCTTCGGACACGGCAGCAACCAGGTGAGGACAAGACCACCATTAGCATGCTAGCACTCAGCGCTAACCTGTGCTGGAGAGAGAGGAAGCAGCAAGTCAGAGCAAGTCACCTGCTGGTAAACAGTATCGGCCTATACCGATCGAGTGGGCGGGGCCTAAATGGAAGATTTAAATCTTCCATTTAAAGTGATGTTTAAAACTCAGTTAATGCACATTCACTGGCGCTCCCACAAACAACAACAACAACAACAACCAACTTAATTATTACATTCAAATGCATTATTCCAGTTTACATTAACTTTGGAGAATAACTCGATATCGGCATGTCTAGAGAGCACCGATCGATCGGTAGAGAGCGAGTATCGGCCGATCGATCGGTAGAGAGCGAGTATCGGACCGATCGATCGGTTAGAGAGCGAGTATCGGCCGATCGATCGGTAGAGAGCGAGTATCGGCCGATCGATCGGAGCATCCCGAGTGTTCGTCATTCAAAAGAGGCGATGATTTAAGCAACTAGCGTCTTGTCCCGACTTTCTTTGGCCGAGTCAACATCGGTTGGCGTGTGTCGCGGCCTTTAAGCCCCTGACAGAGTTAGGCAGTCAGGGGCCGTCGGGCATTCGCGGCGCCCTCCTCAGGTTGGTGTGTCCCGCACCGTCGTCTCTTTACGGCACAGTTTCGCACCTCCCGCCAAAGAAATCCCTCTGATTGGCTGTTGCCTCTTTTGAATGACGAACACACACTACCGCCGCCTGCTGGTGAGGACAGTTATTGCCACTCGTCAACTGAAGTCTTTGCGGTGTGTTCGTAGGCGGGGAGCGACGTAGCAGACGTAAAAGTCGGGACGCCTTCGGTACGCGTTCTCTGGTCTCAGGTTGGTGTGTAGCGGCCTTAAAGCTTTAGACCCAGAGTCAGCTCTTTAGTAACAGCTGGAGGAGAGGGGGGGGGGCTACAAGGACCTGTTTGGGGTTTGGAGCAGGACACTTCAGAGTCATGTCCTTAGTAACAGCTGGAAGAGAGGGGGGGGGCTACAAGGACCTGTTTGGGGTTTGGAGCAGGACACTTCAGAGTCATGTCCTTAGTAACAGCTGGAAGAGAGGGGGGGGGCTACAAGGACCTGTTTGGGGTTTGGAGCAGGACACTTCAGAGTCATGTCCTTAGTAACAGCTGGAGAGAGAGGGGGGGGGGCTACAAGGACCTGTTTGGGGTTTGGAGCAGGACACTTCAGAGTCATGTCCTTAGTAACAGCTGGAAGAGAGGGGGGGGGGCTACAAGGACCTGTTTGGGGTTTGGAGCAGGACACTTCAGAGTCATGTCCTTAGTAACAGCTGGAAGAGAGGGGGGGGGGCTACAAGGACCTGTTTGGAGCAGGACACTTCAGAGACATGTCCTTAGTAACAGCTGGAAGAGAGGGGGGGGCTACAAGGACCTGTTTGGGGTTTGGAGCAGGACACTTCAGAGACATGTCCTTAGTAACAGCTGGAAGAGAGGGGGAGGGCTACAAGGACCTGTTTGGGGTCTGGAGCAGGACACTTCAGAGTCATGTCCTTAGTAACAGCTGGAAGAGAGGGGGGGGGCTACAAGGATCTGTTTGGGTTTGGAGCAGGACACTTCAGAGACATGTCCTTGGTAACAGCTGGAAGAGAGGGGGGGGGCTACAAGGACCTGATTGGGGTTTGGAGCAGGACACTTCAGAGTCATGTCCTTGGTAACAGCTGGAAGAGAGGGGGGGGGGCTACGAGGATCTGTTTGGGGTTTGGAGCAGGACACTTCAGAGTCATGTCCTTAGTAACAGCTGGAAGAGAGGGGGGGGGGCTACAAGGACCTGTTTGGAGCAGGACACTTCAGAGTCATGTCCTTAGTAACAGCTGGAAGAGAGGGGGGGGGGCTACAAGGACCTGTTTGGAGCAGGACACTTCAGAGTCATGTCCTTAGTAACAGCTGGAAGAGAGGGGGGGGGGCTACAAGGACCTGTTTGGAGCAGGACACTTCAGAGACATGTCCTTAGTAACAGCTGGAAGAGAGAGGGGGGGGGCTACAAGGACCTGTTTGGGATTTGGAGCAGGACACTTCAGAGTCATGTCCTTAGTAACAGCTGGAAGAGAGGGGGGGGGCTACAAGGACCTGTTTGGAGCAGGACACTTCAGAGTCATGTCCTTAGTAACAGCTGGAAGAGAGGGGGGGTGGGGCTACAAGGACCTGTTTGGAGCAGGACACTTCAGAGACATGTCCTTAGTAACAGCTGGAAGAGAGAGGGGGGGGGCTACAAGGACCTGTGTGGGGTTTGGAGCAGGACACTTCAGAGACATGTCCTTAGTAACAGCTGGAAGAGAGGGGGGGGGCTACAAGGACCTGTTTGGGGTCTGGAGCAGGACACTTCAGAGTCATGTCCTTAGTAACAGCTGGAAGAGAGGGGGGGGGCTACAAGGATCTGTTTGGGTTTGGAGCAGGACACTTCAGAGACATGTCCTTAGTAACAGCTGGAAGAGAGAGGGGGGGGGCTACAAGGATCTCCCTAACTGTATTTGTATTCTTTCTTGCTCACCAGCCGATCCACGCGCTGCGCCTGTCCCCCGTGCGGCGCTCCCTGCTGGGCAGCGTGTCGGACAGCGGCTCAGTGGTGCTGTGGGACTCGAACACGCAGAAGGAGCTGCACGCCTTCGACGGCGCCCACAAAGCGCCCGGCTCCGGCCTCGCCTTCTCCCCCGCCAGCGAGCTGCTGGTGGTCAGCGTGGGGCTGGACAAGAAGATCATGTGCTACGACACGGCCAGCAAGATGTGAGCCATACGTCCGTCTGTGGAGGGGACGAGGACACAGACCCAGAGAGGGACGAGGACACAGAGAGGGACAAGTACCCAGAGAGGGACGAGGACACAGACTCAGAGAGGGACGAGGACACAGAGAGGGACGAGTACACAGAGAGGGACGAGTACACAGAGAGGGACGAGGACACATACCCAGAGAGGGACGAGGACACATACCCAGAGAGGGACACGAGTACACATACCCAGAGAGGGACACATACCCAGAGAGGGACAAGTACACATACCCAGAGAGGGACAAGTACACATACCCAGAGAGGGACAAGTACACATAGCCAGAGAGGGACACATAGCCAGAGAGGGACACATAGCCAGAGAGGGACGAGTACACATACCCAGAGAGGGACGAGTACACATACCCAGAGAGGGACGAGTACACATACCCAGAGAGGGACGAGTACACATACCCAGAGAGGGACGAGTACACATACCCAGAGAGGGACGAGTACACATAGCCAGAGAGGGACACGTACAAATAAACAACATGCATAGGTGTGTGTCCCCTGTGTGTGTCGTCCCCTGTGCGTCAGGAGACTCTCAAAGTGCAGAGCTGACCCCTGACTACATGTTGAATCAGAATATGAGCGTTGACCCTGTTCGATGCGCCGTGTGCCTGCAGCGTGCTGAGGTCCATCCGGGTGGACAGCCCCCTCACGGCGGTGGACTTCTCTCCGGACGGCACGGGGCTGGTGGTGGGCTCCACGCAGGGGAAGATCCTCCACTACGACCTGAGGAACTCCAGCGCCCCCACCAGAGTCACCGCCGCGCACAAAACCTCCGTCACCTGCCTCCGCTTCCAGAGCAGCAGCAGCAAGCTCAAGGTACCTCCTGCCGACACCCCGCTCGCCACGACCGCATCCACCCCCGGGCCGCGGTCCAATCAGATCAGATCAAAACTAAAGCAATTTGGTTTTTCAGGCCTGCCCTCCTATCATTAAAGGTGGGGTCGGTAAGTTTCAGGAACCGGCTCGAGGTACACTTGTTGTTATATTCCATGGAATGCTCTGAACACCCGACAGCGATGAATATCTGAAGCGCTTTGACAGCAAATCCATAAAAAAACGTCATCTGTAGAAGAAGCCGTGATACTGTAAAAAGGGCTAAACCGATTGGACGGCCTGCCTGCCTGTCAGCCTTCCATCGGGGCACACACTGATCTCGTGCCCTCATTGGTCAGTGGGTTCGTGTGTGTTGGGGGAGGGGCTCTGTGAGGAATGGCAGATTTTCTCCGGTTGTGTATTTTCAAATTCTGGCGCACTCGAGCCGGTTTCTCCAACGTACCGACCCCACCTTTCAGATAACAGATATGTGACGGATGTATTTAGCATTGCATCATCAGGCGGTGAACTTGAGCTTCACTGAAGGGTCCAACATTCACTTTTTAAAAATCCATTCGCTTCCTTTTCTGTCTCTCCTGCAGCCGTCCAGTCGACTCGGATCCACGAAGATCGTGAAGAGGTCGTCGTCCACCAAGCTGTCCAGCAGCCTGCCCGACTCCGCCCCCAGCGCAGGCCCCGCCCCCAGCACCGGCCCCTCCCCCAGCACAGGCCCCGCCCCCCAGAGGCAGGTGACAGGTACAGGTGAGCTCCTCCTGTTGGTCACATCTCACACGCGCCACGGTGGCTGCAGCGTCTGTCGCTCCTCTCGTTTGCGTTCTCTGCTCTCTCTCCTCTACGTGTTCACGCTGCTCTGTTGGAGGAGGACTTGTTTTCCATCTCCACTCTTAGCTGAGCACGTGACGATAAATGCCTGCGATGACTGAACATCTGTGTGTCCAGCAGGCGGCGCTGCAGCGGAGGTGGGCCGGAACAGCCTCGACATGTTCTCTCCGGCCCGGGAAGGTAGCGCAGCTTTAGTGTGTGTGTGTGGTGTGTGTGTGTGTGTGTGTGTGTGTGTGTGTGTGTGTGTGTGTGTGTGTGTGTGTGTGTGTGTGTGTGTGTGTGTGTGTGTGTGTGTGTGTGGTGTGTGGTGTGTGTGTGTGTGTGTGTGTGTGTGTGTGTGTGTGTGTGTGTGTGTGTGTGTGTGTGTGTGTGTGTGTGTGTGTGTGTGTGTGTGTGTGTGTGTGTGTGTGTGTGTGTGTGTGTGTGTGTGTGTTGTGTGTGTGTGTGTGTGTGTGTGGTGTGTGTGTGTGTGTGTGTGTGTGTGTGTTGTGTGTGTGTGTGTGTGTGTGTTGTGTGTGTGTGTGTGTGTGTGTGTGTGTCCACGGACAGGATGTGCCTTTGTCTCATGTTCAAGTGGAACTCTCTCTCCGTGGTTCTGCAGACCCTCGTTTCCCCGGGACGTCCGGAGACACGCCGCTCAGCCGGACTCACGGTACGAGACTTTAATCATCTATGAACCTGAGCAACACGTGCTCTGGACGCTCACCGGTCTCTGTGTTGCAGGGCCCGGCCTGGAGGCGCAGCAGGTGGTGGGCCGCGCCAGCCTGGACATCTTCTCCCCCGTCAGAGAAGGTCTGTTCCACCAGGCCCACACTGTCCTGCCCTGTGAGGACACTCGGGTAGAAGTACTCGGGTAGAAGTACTCGGGTAGAAGTACTCGGGTAGAAGTACACGGGTAGAAGTACTACGGGTAGAAGTACTCAAGTGAAGATACTCAAGTAGAAGTACTCAAGTGAAGATACTCAAGTATAAGTACTCAATTGAAGATACTCAAGTGGAGATACTCAAGTAGAAGTACACAAGTGAAGATACTCAAGTAGAAGTACTCAAGTGAGGATACTCAAGTAGAAGTACTCAAGTGTAGATACACAAGTAGAAGTACTCAAGTGAAGATACTCAAGTAGAAGTACTCAAGTGAAGATACTCAAGTAGAAGTACTCAAGTGAAGATACTCAAGTAGAAGTACTCAAGTGAAGATACTCAAGTAGAAGTACTCAAGTGAAGATACTCAAGTAGAAGTACACAAGTGAAGATACTCAAGTAGAAGTACTCAAGTGAAGATACTCAAGTGAGGATACTCAAGTAGAAGTACACAAGTGAAGATACTCAAGTAGAAGTACTCAAGTGAAGATACTCAAGTAGAAGTACTCAAGTAGAAGTACTCAAGTGAAGATACTCAAGTAGAAGTACACAAGTGAAGATACTCAAGTAGAAGTACTCAAGTAGAAGTACTCAAGTGAAGATACTCAAGTAGAAGTACACAAGTGAAGATACTCAAGTAGAAGTACACAAGTGAAGATACTCAAGTAGAAGTACTCAAGTGAAGATACTCAAGTAGAAGTACTCAAGTGAAGATACTCAAGTGAAGATACTCAAGTAGAAGTACACAAGTGAAGATACTCAAGTAGAAGTACTCAAGTGAAGATACTCAAGTAGAAGTACACAAGTGAAGATACTCAAGTAGAAGTACACAAGTGAAGATACTCAAGTAGAAGTACTCAAGTGAAGATACACAAGTAGAAGTACTCAAGTGAAGACACTCAAGTAGAAGTACACAAGTGAAGATACTCAAGTAGAAGTACACAAGTGAAGATACTCAAGTAGAAGTACTCAAGTGAAGATACTCAAGTAGAAGTACTCAAGTGAAGATACTCGAGCGTTGAGATATCCTTCCAGAACCAAAAGCAAAAGTACTTGTTCTGCAGAATACGACATGGTGTTCATGAAATGACTTTGAATACTTCTGGATATGCGATCTTATAATATGTGTAAATAACCTGAATCTGCATGTTATACTTGTGTCCAAGTAGAAGTACACAAGTAGTGAATGTGCACGTTATAAAGGCAGCAGAGTACAGAGACGATGAAGTGGAACGTCCCGCGTGATTGACGCTTTGCTTTGTGCTGCAGACTCTCAGTCCCTGGTTCACCGTAAGACTCCTCTGGGGACGCCTCTGACCGCCGGGCGCTGCTACAGCCCGCTGTCCGCCTTCCAAACCCCCCTCCCCATCAAAGAGGAGGAACCAATCACTGCCGCCGCTGAGTCATGTGACCCCGGGAGGGTGAGTCCTGCAGTTGACGTTTAATTAAAAAGCACGATAATACTCGTATGATAATGTAGTAGTCTCTTTCACAAACATGAGCTGTGTTTTGATTGACAGCTGGAGAAGGGGAGCAGCTCCAGTCTGGAGGGGGAGGGGTCGACCCCGCCCACTTCCCCTCAGCTGACCAATCACAGCCAGCCGGCCCCGTCCTTCTTCACCCCAGAGCTCAGCAGAGCCAATGGGATTCAAGCTCAGCTGAACTACGAGTCACCTGCACAGGGTAGCCCCGCCCACTGCAGCAGGTAGATGCACACACACACACACACACACACACTTTATTGATATTGCACAGATTACAGGAGACGACGAAATGCAGTTCAGCTTCTGACCAGGAGCAGTGAAGTGAAAAGTAATGAACACAATCTACAGAATGAATTGAATGATGAATAAACAGTGGGGTAAACAAGTGTTTAGTCAGCCACCAATGGTGCAAGTTCTCCCACTTCAAAAGATGAGAGCCTGTAAGTCTCATCCTCGGTTCTCTTCACCTCTGAGAGACAGGGGGGGAAGGATCCAGGACATTTCTAAAGAATGTATTGGTAAATGATGGAAAATAAGTATTTGGTCGATAAAAAAAGTTCATCTCAATACTTTGTTATTTACCCTTTGTTGGCAACGACAGAGGTCAAACGTGTTCTGTAGTCTCCACGAGGCGGTGGTGACGTGAAGTCATGTGACCGTGCTGTAGTTCCTTTATAGCCCAACATTAGCCTCCTTTAGCTTAGCGGAGGTGACGTGAAGTCATGTGACCGTGCTGTAGTTCCTTTATAGCCCAACATTAGCCTCCTTTAGCTTAGCGGTGGTGACGTGAAGTCATGTGACCGTGCTGTAGTTCCTCTATAGCCCAACATTAGCCTCCGTTAGCTTAGCGGTGGTGAAGTCATGTGACCGTGCTGTAGTTCCTCTATAGCCCAACATTAGCCTCCTTTAGCTTAGCGGTGGTGACGTGAAGTCATGTGACCGTGCTGTAGTTCCTTTATAGCCCAACATTAGCCTCCGTTAGCTTAGCGGTGAGTGAAGTCATGTGACCGTGCTGTAGTTCCTTTATACCCAACATTAGCCTCCGTTAGCTTAGCGGTGGTGAAGTCATGTGACCGTGCTGTAGTTCCTCTATAGCCCAACATTAGCCCACCTTTAGCTTAGCGGTGGTGACGTGAAGTCATGTGACCGTGCTGTAGTTCCTTTATAGCCCAACATTAGCCTCCTTTAGCTTAGCGGAGGTGACGTGAAGTCATGTGACCGTGCTGTAGTTCCTTTATAGCCCAACATTAGCCTCCTTTAGCTTAGCGGTGGTGACGTGAAGTCATGTGACCGTGCTGTAGTTCCTTTATAGCCCAACATTAGCCACCTTTAGCTTAGCGGTGGTGACGTGAAGTCATGTGACCGTGCTGTAGTTCCTTTATAGCCCAACATTAGCCGCCTTTAGCTTAGCGGTGGTGACGTGAAGTCATGTGACCGTGCTGTAGTTCCTTTATAGCCCAACATTAGCCACCTTTAGCTTAGCGGTGGTGACGTGAAGTCATGTGACCGTGCTGTAGTTCCTTTATAGCCCAACATTAGCCTCCTTTAGCTTAGCGGTGGTGACGTGAAGTCATGTGACCGTGCTGTAGTTCCTTTATAGCCCAACATTAGCCTCCGTTTAGCTTAGCGGTGGTGTGAAGTCATGTGACCGTGCTGTAGTTCCTTTATAGCCCAACATTAGCCTCCGTTTAGCTTAGCGGTGGTGGTGAAGTCATGTGACCGTGCTGTAGTTCCTTTATAGCCCAACATTAGCCACCTTTAGCTTAGCGGTGGTGACGTGAAGTCATGTGACCGTGCTGTAGTTCCTTATAGCCCAACATTAGCCTCCTTTAGCTTAGCGGTGGTGACGTGAAGTCATGTGACCGTGCTGTAGTTCCTTTATAGCCCAACATTAGCCACCTTTAGCTTAGCGGTGGTGACGTGAAGTCATGTGACCGTGCTGTAGTTCCTTTATAGCCCAACATTAGCCTCCTTTAGCTTAGCGGTGGTGACGTGAAGTCATGTGACCGTGCTGTAGTTCCTTTATAGCCCAACATTAGCCTCCTTTAGCTTAGCGTGGTGACGTGAAGTCATGTGACCGTGCTGTAGTTCCTCTATAGCCCAACATTAGCCACCTTTAGCTTAGCGGTGGTGACGTGAAGTCATGTGACCGTGCTGTAGTTCCTTTATAGCCCAACATTAGCCTCCTTTAGCTTAGCGGTGGTGACGTGAAGTCATGTGACCGTGCTGTAGTTCCTTTATAGCCCAACATTAGCCTCCCTTTAGCTTAGCGGTGGTGACGTGAAGTCATGTGACCGTGCTGTAGTTCCTTTATAGCCCAACATTAGCCTCCTTTAGCTTAGCGGTGGTGACGTGAAGTCATGTGACCGTGCTGTAGTTCTTTATAGCCCAACATTAGCCGCCTTTAGCTTAGCGGTGGTGACGTGAAGTCATGTGACCGTGCTGTAGTTCCTTTATAGCCAACATTAGCCCTTTAGCTTAGCGGTGGTGACGTGAAGTCATGTGACCGTGCTGTAGTTCCTTTATAGCCCAACATTAGCCTCTTTAGCTTAGCGGTGGTGACGTGAAGTCATGTGACCGTGCTGTAGTTCCTTTATAGCCCAACATTAGCCTCCGTTAGCTTAGCGGTGGTGACGTGAAGTCATGTGACCGTGCTGTAGTTCCTTTATAGCCCAACATTAGCCTCCTTTAGCTTAGCGGTGGTGCGTGAAGTCATGTGACCGTGCTGTAGTTCCTTTATAGCCCAACATTAGCCACCTTTTGCTTAGCGGTGGTGACGTGAAGTCATGTGACCGTGCTGTAGTTTCCTTTATAGCCCAACATTAGCCTCCTTTAGCTTAGCGGTGGTGACGTGAAGTCATGTGACCGTGCTGTAGTTCCTTTATAGCCAACTTAGCCACTTTAGTTGCGGTGGTGCCGTGCAGTCATGTGACGTGCTGTCGTTCGTTATAGCCACATTAGCCACCTTTAGCTTAGCGGTGGTGACGTGAGTCATGTGGACCGTGCTGTAGTTCTATATAGCCCAACATTAGCATCCTTTATGGTGTCTCCTCTCTTCGCGCCTCCCTCTCTCCTCACTCTCCAGACATCATGGAGGTGGTCTGTTCAGGGAGTGAGTGCTCCCTCTCTCTCCCTTAAGCTTCCACTTCATCAGAACATGATCTGAAAACTATGGAGGTCTTCAGGGTGAACAAAAACTTTTAAGTCTTCTTTGAACATTCTATGAACTTAAGTTATTAAAATGTAACCAGATATGCATTACTGTGTATAATATATATATGGAAGTAAAATGCTATAATGATGTTACCTAGTAGTAGAACAGGTTAAAGATCAATAACATGGAAGTTAATTTGCTCTTCTCCTCCGACTACTCCTCCTCCTCCTACGTCATCCTCCTCCTTTCTCCTCATCCTCCTCCTCTCCTTTCCTCTCCTCCTTCTCAGAGATGTGTGTTCCCAGAGACTGTGAATTCAGGTTGCGCTGGTGGGCAGTTCTACATCAGCTGGTACGACTTTCTTTGCTGCTCCCTCGTTGGGCGGGTGGTGAGTAGTTGGGAAACAGAGCTAGAACAGAGTATTAGATGCTTCGATGTAAAAATACCTTAGTGTACCAATATATTTTCAGTAGAAAAGTATATAGGGTAAACGTGCAAAAGATTCAGGTAGGTAGACTGATATATAACAACTTTAAAAAATGTATTTGTTGTTATAG
>CM070477.1:1086303-1109703 GCA_036324585.1 Champsocephalus esox | reverse complement strand
ACTCCATCATCACTATAAAGCACATATCTCTCTACAACTAATACAACCCACTCCTATAAATACACACTATCCTCAATCTACACTCAACTACAACTCTCACAATCCAGACCACATCCACCCACACAAAATTACTATAACAAACATCACAAAACCTCCACAATATCTACACATTCTCAACACTCTCTCCACCCAACACAAAAAATATAATAAAACACAACACAAAATATCACCCAATCTATACATAACACATAACACCAATAAACTCACAACTCACACTCATCCCACTAATCAACTCAACAATACTATAACTCACAAATATCCAACCTCCACCACACATCACCTCTACTACACTCTCACCAAACCTTATCCTAATACATACTCTACATCAAAACTTCTAACACCAATACACATGAAATCTCATTCATCATATACTAACCTCAAAACACACAACACTAATCAATCAACCAATCAATGATATCAATATAATAAACAATAATAATACCTCAAAACATAAACCTTTCATCTACCTACCAAAACTCCAAATCTCCTCACACTCCCCATCCATTACCAAATCTCACACTAATTAAACTCACATATAACTCATACAACACTACTCATATAACATAAACACCCACCACCTCGCTATAAAACACTAATCTAATATAAAAAACACAAAACCCAAACCTACTATAATATATATTACTAAATCTCACTCAAAATACACCACTCATCCCAAAATACACACACATTAATAAACAATCATAACACCTCATCTCACTTAACACACACTACATATCAACAACATCAACTAGAATATAAACAACACCCTATCACTCTCCACACACAACAACACCTCACAAATCAATCAACAATATACTATCCACACTATATACCACTCTTAAACTATACCACCTAATCATACTAATATTATTCCCACATACTATAATCTCATATACACAAAAACCTAACAAACCAAATAAACACTACCACCCAAACCAAATACTACATAAACTCTTAAAACAACCAAACCTAACAACAATCATCTACACACACCCAAACCCTAACACTAACTACAACATCATCTCCAACCAAACACACCATCCACACATAATCATAAACCCACTCTCTCCCCACCACATACAATCCATTCACACAAAATACTATCACCACATCCTAACACACACAACCACACATCAAATATTATCTAAAATACAAACACTCTAATCACACACTAAACCTACAAACCCAACCTAACAAACATACACCTACAACACCAAACAAAAAATATAATACACCTCACACTACTCTTAAAACAACCATACATCCTTTCCACCAAAAAAACCCCAAACACTCACCAAACCACTACACATCACTCAACAAAACATACCTCAACTAACAACATATCCATATAAACACCACACACACACAACACCCAAAAATAATAACCAAACTCTCTCCAAACAATATCATATATACTCTCATCAACCCAATCAAAAAATACACACAACCCAATAACAATCCATAACTTTATCAAATAAAACAAACAAAATCTCCATAATCATAAATATATATACTCAACTCAAAATAAACAATATCCTAGTATACAAAACCTAAACAAATATCTATACTCAAAAAACTAATATCCATATATAACATACTCATATCCATATACTTCCAAAAATATACTCATAAATCCATATCCCCTATACTCCCCCCCAAAATAACTCTTCCTAATATAACTATCAGCACTATCATCACATCTATCATCACATAAAATATCTACTCTTCACTCCATATCCCTAATCCTCACTACTATTAATCCCATCAATAATCTCACCAATCTCTACCAACCAATATTATATAAAATATACATAAAATATATCATAAACTCACCAACCTATAATATCAAATACATACTCTCCTCAACTCACTATTCAACATATCATCATCCAAACTAAAACATTACTCACACCTTATACCAAAACACCAAACAACACACAACACACTCACTTAATACACTAACCATCCCTCTCAAATCTCCAATCAATATCCATATCCAAAATACATCCACCTCAACCACCTCAAAATATCACATAACCCAATAAATATACTACTCCATTACCAATCAAATATACATCATATATTATATAACAATACAATCTCTAAATAAAAATTATATACTAACCATAAATCCTATACCTCATATCCTCTCATCACAAAAATATCATTGATACTCCTCTATAAATTCACAACAAATAATAAAAAAACAACATATAAATAACTAAATACCTCCTCCTAATAAAATATACACCATAAATACCCAACATACCATATATAATAACATTCTCATACAAATTACAACACCATAATCCACACCCAATAACACTAGAATTCAGAATAAATTACATCCCCCCCACTACCACATATAGAAAAAAACATCAAATCCCATTCACACATATAAAACAACCTAAACTACCAATCATATCAATAATATATATATATCCTAATACTACCTCTCAACAACACAAACTCAAATAAAACATATATAACTCTATCAACATCCATCATACATCAACCTACCATCCATAATATAACCTATAAAACATACAAATCTCATAACCACTATATCCAATATAAAATATATTATATATAGATATAACCCCTCTCCATCTACTATCTCACACACAAATCCAACAAAATATCTACAACACAAACACACTAAACTAAACACATCAACACACACATCAAACATATACAATTAAAATAAATTTCCCAACACCACCACTTAAAATATTACATATCACAACACTATATAACATCTCTATCAAATAAACCCGCCCTATATAATCATACCATATATCCAATATAATCATACTAACTATATCATACTAATCAAACATCAACACATCAACCAAATATCCATACAAATCCTATAATATACTCCGCATAATACACTATATAATACAACGCAACTAATAACTCATAATTCTTTACATATCAATCTCAAAATCAAATCATATCCCATCTATATCTAATCTTCTATATATATACTATACACTCTACTATAACACAACACTCACTACACACATCACTACACTCACTAACTCCAAAATCTAAACTCATCAACAAAACACTACTCTCTCCCATAAAACACCACACAATCCGCATAACTCACTTATCACCCTCCCCTACAATAAAAACTATTATATCAACCTAACAAATACTCACCACCACACACACTCCTCACAACAAAGCATCTACTACCCACAACATCATCCCATAACCACAAAACCACAACGACATCCCCCCTCCCCATAACATACCCACATCCACCTCCCACACAACACTCACCCCTACATACACACACCCACACACCACTCACACCCCAACTCACACACACACACATCTACACCACTCTAAACCCCCCTCCACCCACCTCCAACTCAACCCACCTCATCACTACCAATCACCACCACACCCACTACCAACACCCTCTCACAACGCACACCACCACAAACCACACAATCAAAACCACCACAACACAAAAAAACACACCTCCCACACACCCATTCTAATAACTACACCATAACCCACACTCACACAACACTACTCAATACCACTACACAATCCTCACCACACAAAACCACAACATCTCACAATACTAAAAAAAACCACCTCTAAAACCATCTCACTACATCAAACTAACAAAATATTCATCACCACATATCTATAACTCACCCAACCAACAACCTATCTCTTCCACATTATCAATCCAACACAACTACCCATCTAAACATCACTACCAACACACAAAATCACACCACACAAATACTATACACACCACACACCAAATCACACACTCTCATCACACCCACACACACACAATCAACAACCACCACACACACCCACCTACCACTACAATACATCAACACCACACACCACATCCAACAATACACACACCCCAACATACCCACAAACATAAATCACCCTCACACCCACTACCAACATACCACAATAATCCTACTCACCACACACAACACACACCAAACATCAAACACACACCACAACCAACACCACCACACATAAACACACACTCCACACCACACCACTCACAAACCAACCTACACACACCACACCACACACACCTCACACCCAAACACCAACCACACACCACTACTACACAACCACACCCCACCACCCCACCACACACTACACACACACCTCACACACTAACATACACAAAACACACAACCCCACCACACACCACCACACACACCCACACACACCACACACCACACACACACCACACACCCACACACCCACACACACACACCACACACCACACACCCACACCACACCACCACCACACACACCCACACCACCACCACACACCACACACACACCACACCACACCCACCACACACCCACACACACCACACCACACCCACCACACACACACCACACCACCACACCACACCACACACCACACCCACACCACACACCACCACACCACACACACACCCACACACACACCACACCACACCACCCACACACCACACACACACACCACACCACCACACACACCACACCACCCACACACACCACCACACACACACACCACCACACACCACACCACACCCACACACCACCACACCACACACACCACACACCACACCACCACACACCACACACCACACACCCACACACACACCACCACCCACACCACACCACACCACCACACACACACACCACACCACACACACACCACACACCACACACCCACACCACACACACCACACCACACACCACACACCACCCACACCCACCACCACACACCACACCACACCACCACCACACACCCACCACACACCACACCACCCACACACCACACCACACACACCACACACCCCACACACACACCACACCACCACACACACCACCCACACCACACACACCCACCACACCCACACCACACCACCACCACACACCACCACACCCACCACCACACACACACACCCACCACACACCACACCACACACACCACCACACCACACACCACACCACACCCACCACACACCACACCACACCACACACCCACACACACCACACACACCACACACCACCACCACACACACCACACCACACACCCCACACCACACCACACCACACCCCACACCACCACACACCACACACCACACACCCACCACCACACCACAACACCACACACACCACCACCACACACACCACACCACACCCACACCACACACCACACCACCACACCACCCACACACACACACCACACACCACCACACCACCCACACACCACACACACCCACACCACCACACACACCACACCCACACCACACACACCACACCCACACACACCACACCCACCACACACCACACCACACACCACCACACACCACACCACACACCACCACCCACCCACACACCACACACACCACCACACCACACCCCACCACACACACACCACACCCCACACACACACACCACACCACCACCACACACACACCACCACACCCACACCACACACCACACACCCACCACACCCACACCACCACCCACCACACACCACACACACCACACCCACCACCACACACCACACACACCCACCACACACCACACACACCACACCCACACACACACCACCACACACCACACCACCACACCACACCCCACACACCACCACACACACACCACACCACACCACACACACCACACCACACCACACCCACACACCACCACACACACACACACCACCACCACACACACACCACCACACCACACCACACACCACCACACACCACCACACACCACCCACACACCACACCACACACCACACACACACCACCCACCCACACCACACCACACCCCACACACACCACACACCACCACACACCACACACCACCCACCACACCACCACACCACCACACCCACCACACACACCACACCACACCACACACACACCACACCCACACCACACCACACACCACACACACACCACCCCACCACCCACACACACACACCACACCACCACACCCACACACCACCACACACACACCACACACACACACCACACCACACACCACCACCCACACCACACCACACACCACACACCACACACACACCACACACCCCACACACACACCCACCACCACACACCCACACCACACACCCACACACACACCCACACCCCACACACACCACCACCCACCACACACACCCACACCACACCACCCACACACCACACACACCCACCACACACACCACACCACACACACCACACACCCACACACCACACACCACCCACACCACACCACACCACACACCCACCACCACACACCCACACACCACACACCCACACACACCACCACCACACACACACCACACCACACCACCACACCACCACCACACACCACACACACCACACCCACACCACCACCCACACCACACCACACACACCACACCACACACCCCACACCACACACACACCACACACCACACCACCACCACACACCACACCACACACCACACCCACACACACACACACCACACCACCACACCACACACACACACCACACACCCACCACACCCACACCACCACACACCACCACCACACACCACACCACACCACACACACCACACACACCCCACCCACACCACCACACACACACCACCACACACACCACACCACACACACCACACACCACACACCACACACCACACACCCACACCACACACCACACCACACACACCACCACACACCCACACCACACCACACACCACACACACACCACCACACCACACCACCACACACCACCCCACACACCCACACCACACCCACCACACCACACACACACCACACACCACCCCACACACACCACCACACACACCCACACACCCACACACACACCACACCACACACCACCCACACACACACCACACCACCACACACACCACACACCACACACCACCCACACACCCACACCACACACCACACCCACCACACACCACACACACCACCACACCACACACACCCACACACACACACCACACACCACACCCACACCCACCACACACCACCCACCACACCACACACACACCACACCACACCACCCACACACCACACCCACACCACCACACACCACCACACCACACACCACCACCCACACACCACCACACCACACCACACCCACACACACCACACACCACCACACACCACACACACACCACCCACCACACACACACACCACACACACCACACCACACACCACCACCACACCACCACACACACCACACACCCACACCACACACACCCACACACCACACACCACCCACACCACCCACCACACACCACCACACCCCACACACACACCACACACCACACACACACCACACACACCACACACACACCCCACACCCACACCACACACCACACCACACACCACCACACACCCCACACACCACACCACACACACACCACACCCACACCACCACCACACACCACACCCACACACACCACCCACACACACACACCACCACACACCACCCACCCACACACCCACCACACCACACCACCACCACACACACCACACCACCACACCACACACCACCCACACCACACACCACCACCACCACCACACCCACACCACACACACACACACCCCACACACACCACACCACCACACACACCACACCACACCACACCACACACACCACACACACACCACACACACCCACACACCACACACCCACACACCACACACCACCACACCACACCACACCACCACACACCCACACACACACCACCCACACACCACCACACACACACACCCACACACACACCACCCACACCCACACCACACACCCACACCACCACACCACCCACACACCACACCACACCCACACACCACACCACCACACCACCCACACACCACACACACCACCCACACACACACCACACACCACCCACCACACACCACCACCACACCCACACACCACACACCCACCACACCACACACACCCACACACCACCACACCACCACACACACCACACCACACACCACACCCACACCACACACACCACACCACACACCACACACCCACACCCACACACACCACACCCACACACACCACACCACACACCACCCACACACCACACACACCACACACCACACACACACCACACCACCACCCACACACACCACCCACACACACACCCACACCACCACCACACCACACACCACACCACCACCACACACCCACACCCACCCACACACACACACCACACACACCACACACACACACCACACACCCACCACCCACACACACCACCACACACCCACCACACCACACCACACACCACCACACCACACCACACACCCACACACACCACACACCACCACACCACACCACCACACACCACCACACCACACACACCACCCACCACACACACCACACACCACACCACACACCACACACCCACACACACCACCACCCACACACCACACACACCACACACCCACCACCCCACACACACACCCACACCACACACACCACCACACACACCACACACACACCACCACACACCCACACCACACACACACCACACCCACACACACACCACACACCACCACACACACCCACCACCACCACACACACCACACCACACACCCACACACACACCCACACCCACCACACACCACCACCACACACCCACACCACACCACACACCACACCACACACCACCCACACACCACACACACACCACCCACACCACCACACACCACCACCACACACCACACCACACCACCACACCACCCACACACCACACACCACCACACACACCCACACCCACACACACCACCACACCACACACACCACCCACACCCCACACACACCACACCACACCACACCCACCACACACACCACACACACCACCACACCCACACCACACCACACCACACACACCACACACCCACACACACCACCACCACACCACACCACACACCACACACCACCCACCACACCACACACCCACACCACACACACCACACCACACACCACACCACACCACCCACACACCCACACACCACCCACCACACCACACCACACACCACACACACACCACACACAACACCCACACACACCACCACACCACACACCACACACACACACACCACACCACACACACCACCACACCACACCACACCCACACCCACACCACCACACACACACCACCCACACACACACCCCACACACACCACACACCACCCACACCACCACCCACACACACCACCACCACACCACACACACACCACCCACACCACACACCACACACCCACCACCCCACACACACACCCCACCACACACACCACCACACCCCACCACACCACACACACCACACCACACACCCACCACACACACCACCACACACACCACACACACCCCACCACACACCACACACACCCACCACACACCCACCACACACACACCCACACACCACACACACCCACACCACCACACACACCACCACACCACACACACACCCACCACACACCACACCCACACCACACCCACACACCCACACCACCACACACCACCACACCACCACACCACCACCCCACACACCACCACCACAACACCACACAACACCACCCACACCACACCCACCACACCACCCACACCCACACACACCACCACACACACACACCCCACACCACACCACACACCACCCAACCCACCCACACACACACCCACCCCAAACCACACCCACACCACCACCCACCACACACACCCACCCCCACCACACACACACACACACACACACACCCCACACCACACACACCCACACACCACCACCAACCACCACACCCCACCACCACACCCCACCCACACCACCCACACACACCCCCACACACACACCACACCACAACACCCACCACCCACCCAACACACCACACACCACACCACACCCACACCACCACACACACCCCAACACCACACCACACCACCACACTCCAACCACCACACCACACACCCACCAACACACACACCACACCCACCACCCCCACACACCACACACACCCACACCACACACCACACACCACCCCCACACACCACCACCACACACACACACCACACACCACACACACCACCACACACACACACACACCCACACCAACACACCACACCACAACACCAACCCCTCACCCACCACACCCACCACCCACACCACCCCACACACCCACCACAACACCACACACACACCAACACCACAACACCAACACACCACCCACCACCACACACCCACACACCACACCACACCACACACACCACACCCACACAACACCAACACCACACACACCCACACACCCACACCACACACAACACCACACACACACACACACACACCCACACACACCACACACCACACCACCCACCCCCACACACCACACCCACCACCCCACAACCACCACACACCACCACAACACCACCACACACAACACCACCCACCACACACACCACCCCAACACACACACCACCCACCACACACACACACTCACACCACACCACACCCACACCACACCACACACACACCACACACCCACACCACACACCACACACCACCCCCACACACCACCACACACACACACACACCACACACCACCACCACCACCACACCCACACACACACCCCACACCACACACCACCCCACACCACACACACACACCACACCACACACCCACCCACACACACACCCCATCACCACCACACCACACACACCCACCACACCCCACACACACACACCCACACCACACACACACACACACCACACCACACCCACACACCACACACACCAACACCACCACCCCACACACCACCCACACACCACCACCCACACACCACACACACACACACCCACACACACACCCCACACCCACCACCAACACCCATCACACCACACCACACACAACACACACCACACACACACCACACACACCCCCACACACCCACCACCCACAACCCCACCCACCACACCACCCACACACACCACCCACCCCACCCCCACCCCACCACACCACCCCACCCACCACCCACCACCCACCACCACCACCCACCCCCCCCACCCACACCACCACCCACCCCACCACACCCACCCCCACACCCCACCCCCCACACACCACCCCCACCCCCCACCCACCCACCCCCCACCCCCACACCCACCCCCCACCCACACCCACACACCCCCACCCCCCCCCACCACCACCCCCACCCCCCCCCACACCCCCACCCCCCACCACAACCACACCACCCCCCACCACACCCACCCCACCCCCCCACACCCCCCCACCACCCCACCACACCCACACCACCACCCACCCCACCCCACCACCCCCACACCCACACACACCACCCCCCACACCACCCCACCACACCCCCCCACCCCACCCCACCACACCACACACCCCACACCCACCCCACACCCCCACCCCACCCACCCCCCACCCCACCACACCCACCACCACCACACACACCCCCCCCAACCACACCCCCACACCCACCCACCACCCCACCCCCCACCCACCCAACCCCCCACCACCCCACCCACCCCACCACACCCCACCACCACCCCCCCCCCACCCACACCCACCACACCCACCCCCCACCACCCCACCACCCACCCCCACACCACCCACCACCCCCACACCACACCACCCACCCCACACCACCCCCCCCCACACCACCACCCCACACCCACCACACCCCACACACCCCCACCCCCCACACACCCCCACCCACCCCCCCACCCACCACCACACCACACCACCCCACACACACCCACCCCCCCACACCCCACCACCACCCACCCCCCCACCACCCCCCACACCACCCACCACCCACCCACACACCCCCCCCACCCCCACCCCCCCACCCCCCCCCACACCCACCCCCACCACCCCCCACCCACCCACACCACCCCCACACCCCCACCCCACCCCCACCCACCCACCCCACCACCACACACACCCCCACCCCCCCACCCACACCACCCACCACCCCCCACACACCCCACACCACCCCCCCCACACCCCACACCCCACCACACCACCACCACAACACCCACCCCACCCACCACACCCACCACCCCCCACCACCACCCCCCACCACACCCCCCACCCACCACCCCCCCCACCACCCCCACCACCCCACCCCACCCCCCCCCCACACCACCCCACACACCCACCCCCCACCCCCCCACCCACCCCCCACCACCACACCCCACACCCCCCCCCACACCCCCCACCCCACACCACCCACCCCCACCCACCCACACACCCACACCCACCACCCCCCACCCCACCCCACACCACCCACCCCCCCCACCACACCCACCCCCCCACCCCACCCCCCACCCCACACCCCCACCACCCCACCACCCCACCACACAACCCACCACACCACCCCACACCCCACCACCCCCCCCCACACCCACACCACCCCCACACCCACCCCACCCCCACCCCCACACACACCCACCACCCCCACCCCCACCACCCCACACCACCCCCACCCACACCACCCCCCACCACCACCCACCCCACCCCCCCCCCACACCACCACCCACCCCCACCACCCACACCCACCACCCCCACCCACCCCCCCCACCCACCACCCCCCCCCCACCCCACCACCCCCACCACCCCCACACCCACCCCCACACCCACCCACCCCACCCCACCCCCCACACCCACCACCACACCCCCACCACCACCCACCCACACCCACCCCCCCACCACCCACCCACCCACCCCCCACACCCCCACCCCCCCCACACCCCACCACACCCACCCCCACCCCACCACCCACCCCCACCCCCCCCCCACCCCCCACACCACCACACCCCCCCCCCACACCCACCCCCACCCCCCCCCACACCCACCACCACCCCCACACCCCCACCCCCCCAACCCCCCCCCCCACACCCCCCACACCCACCCCCACCCCCCCACCCACCCCCCACCACCCACACCCCCCACCCCACCCCCCACCCCACCCCACCCCCCCACCACCCCCCCCACCACCCCCACACCCCCCCCCACACACCACCCCACCCCCCCCCACCCACCCCCCCACCCCCCCCCACCACCCCCCCCCACCCCCACCCACACACACACCCCCCACCCACCCACCCCCCCCCCACACCCCCCCCACCCACCCCCCCCACCCACACCACCCCCACCCCCACCCCCCCCACACCCCCCCACCCCCACCCCACCCCCACCACCCCCCCCACCCCCCCACCACCCCCCCACCCCCCCCACACCACCACACCACCCCCCCCACCCCCCCCCCACACCACCCCCCCCACCACCCCCCCACCCCACCCCCCACCCACCCCCCACCCACCACCCCACCCACCCCCACCCACCCCACCCACCCCCCCCCACCCACCCAACCCCACCCACCACCCCACCCCACCCCCCCACCCCCCCAACCCCCCCCCACACCCCCACCCCACCCCACCCCCACCCACACCCCCACCACCCACCCCACCCCACCCCCCCCACCCACCCCCCCACCCCCCCCACCCCACCAACACCCACACCCCCCCCACCCCACCCCACCCCACACACCACCCCCCCACCCACACCCCCCACCCCACCCCCCCCCACCCACCCACCCCCCCCCACCACCCCACCCCACCACACCCCCCACCCCCACACCACCACCCACCCCCCCCCACCCCACACCCCCCCCACCCCCACCCCCCACCACACCCACCCCACCACCCCCCCCCCACCACACCCCACCCCCCCACCCCCCCCACCACCCCCCCACCCCCACCCACCCACCCACCCCCCCCACACCCCCCCACACCCCACCACCCACCCCCCCACCACACCACCCCCCCACCCCCCCCACCCCCACACCCACACCACCCACCCCCCCCCCACCCACCCCCCCACCCCCCCCACCACCCCCCAACCCCCACACCACCCCACCCCCCCCCACCCACACCCCACCCCCACCCCCCACCCCCACCCACCCCCCACCCCCCCCCACCACCCCACCACCCCACCCACCCCCACCCCACCCCCCACACCCCCCCCACCCACCCCACACCACCCCACCCCACCCCACCCCCCCCACCCCCCACCACACCCCCCCCCCACACCCCCCCACCCACCCCCCCCACACACCCACCCCCACCCCCCCCCCACCCCCCACCCCACCCCCCCACAACCCCACACCCCCACCCACCCCACCACCCCACCCCACCCCCACCCCACCACACCCCCACCCCACCCCCCCACCCCACCACCCCCCCCCACCCCACCCCCCACCACACCCCCACCCCCACCCACCCCACCCCCACCCCCCCCACCCACCCCCCACCCCCCACCCCACCCCCCCACCACCCCACCCCACCCCCACCCACCCACCCCCCCCCACACCACCCCCCACCCCCACCCACCACCCCCCCCCCACCCCCACACCCCCACCCACCCACCCCCCCACCCACCACCCCCCACACCCACACCCACACCCCACCACCCCCACCCACACCCCACCCCCCCCCCACCCCCCACACCCCCCCCCACCCCACCCCACCCACCCCCCCCACCCCCACACCCCCCCACCCCACCCCACCCCCCCCACACCCCCACCCCCCACCACCCCCCCCCACCCACCCACCCCCCCACCCACCCCACCACCCCACACACCCCCCCCCCACCACCCCCCCCACCCCCCACCCACCCCCACCCCCCCCACCCACACCCCCCCACCCCCCCCCACCCCCCCACCCACCCCCCACCCCCCACCCCACCCCCACACCCACCACCCCCCCACCACCACCCCACCCCCCCCCACCCCCACCCCACCCCCCCCCCACCCACCACCCCCCACCCCCCCCCACCACCCCCCACCCCCCCCACACCACCCACCCCCCCACCCCACCACCACCCACACCCCCCCCACCCACCCCCCCACCCCCCCACCCACCACCCACACCCCCACACCCACCCCCCCCACCACCCCCACCCCACCCACCCCCACCACCCCCCCCACCCCCACCCACCCCCCACCCACCACCCCACCCCCCACCCCCACCCACACCCCCCCACCCACCCCCCCACCCCACCACACCCCCCCCACCCACCACCCACCCCACCCACCCCCCCCCACCCACCACACCCCCACCCCCACACCACCCCACCACCCACACCACACCACACACACACCACACACACCACCACACCCACACACCACACCACACACACCTACCACACACCCACACACCCACCACACCACACCACCACACCACCACACCTACCCACACCACACACCACACACACACACACCTACCACACACACCACACACACCTACCCACACACACACCCACCACACCCACACACACTGTACCACACACACCCACACTGTACCACACACACACACACACCACCACACACACACTACCACACACACCTACACACCTACCACACACCCACCACACACACACACACACTGTACCACACACACCAACACACACTGTACCACACACACACTGTACCACACACACCCACACACACTGTACCACACACACACACACGTACCCACACACACACACTGTACCACACACACACTGTACCACACACACCCACACACTGCACCACACACACCCACACACTGTACCACACCCACACACACCACACACACACACTGTACACACACACACACACTGTACCACACACACACACTGTACCACACACCTACACACTGTACCACACACACCTACACACTGTACCACACACACTACACACTGTACCACACACACACACCCACACACTGTACCACACACACACACCCACACACTGTACCACACACACACACTGTACCACACACACACACACACACACTGTACCACACACACACACACTGTACCACACACACCTACACACTGTACCACACACACCACACACTGTACCACCACACACTGTACCACACACACCTACACACTGTACCACACACACCTACACACTGTACCACACCACACACACTGTACCACACACACCTACACACTGTACCACACACACACACACACTGTACCACACACACACACACTGTACCACACACACCTACACACTGTACCACACACACACACTGTACCACACACACTGTACCACACACACCTACACACTGTACCACACACACCTACACACTGTACCACACACACACACACACTGTACCACACACACACACTGTACCACACACACACACACACTGTACCACACACACTACACACTGTACCACACACACCTACACACTGTACCACACACACACCTACACACTGTACCACACACACCACACACTGTACCACACACACCTACACTGTACCACACACACACTGTACCACACACACCACACACTGTACCACACACACACCTACACACTGTACCACACACACCTACACACTGTACCACACACACACTGTACCACACACACACTGTACCACACACACACACTGTACCACACACACCTACACACTGTACCACACACACACACTGTACCACACACACCTACACACTGTACCACACACACCACACACACACACTGTACCACACACACACACACTGTACCACACACACCTACACACTGTACCACACACACCTACCACACACACTGTACCACACACACACTGTACCACACACACCTACACACTGTACCACACACACCTACACACTGTACCACACACACACCTACACACTGTACCACACACACACACACACTGTACCACACACACACACACACTGTACCACACACACACTGTACACACACACACACACACACACACACTGTACCACACACACACTACACACTGTACCACACACACCTACACACTGTACCACACACACACTACACACTGTACCACACACACACACTGTACCACACACACCTACACACTGTACCACACACACTACACACTGTACCACACACACACACTGTACCACACACACCTACACACTGTACCACACACACACTGTACCACACACACACACACACACTGTACCACACACACACACACTGTACCACACACACACCTACACACTGTACAACACACACCTACACACTGTACCACACACCACACACTGCCTACCACACACACACACTGTACCACACACACACACACTGTACCACACACACCACACACTGTACCACACACACACACTGTACAACACACACCTACACACTGTACCACACACACCTACACACACACACACTGTACCACACACACACACACTGTACCACACACACCTACACACTGTACCACACACACACTGCCTACCACACACACTGTACCACACACACACACTGTACCACACACACCTACACACTGTACCACACACACACACTGTACCACACACACACACTGTACCACACACACCTACACACTGTACCACACACACACCTACACACTGTACACACACACACACACTGTACCACACACACACCTACACACTGTACCACACACACCTACACACTGTACACACACACACTGTACCACACACACCTACACACTGTACCACACACACACACACTGTACCACACACACACGTACACACACACTACACACTGTACCACACACAGTCGCCTCAGTCTGTGTGTGCGTTCTTCACACACCTGTAATCTGAGAAGGTCCCGCCTCTCTGGCTCCCGCCCGGAACATCTTCAGTGTTGATTGGCACTTCAGGAATAGCCTATCAGATCGCGCCGTGGGCGGGACATTGCTCGTGGACAGAGAGCGGTGACTCAGCCAGTCGGCCTTTTTTTAGATAAACTAAAGATATAGCCTACTCAGGGGCGGATCTAGAAAAATATTCATGGGGTGGCCAGAGGGTGGCCAGAGGGTGGCCAGAGGGTGGCCAGTAGGGTGGCCAGAGGGTGGCCAGAGGGTGGCCAGAGGGTGGCCAGAGGGTGGCCAGAGGGTGGCCAGAGGGTGGCCAGAGGGTGGCCAGAGGGTGGCCAGAGGGTGGCCAGTAGGGTGGCCAGTAGGGCCGTACCCGAATACTCGTTCGTTGGAGTACTATTCGGGTTTCAATTTCGTTATTCGTTTCAATTGAATGTATTGAAATCTCCAGCATCAGCGTGAGAGCTGGCGCCTCTTCGGGACACGTAGCCATACACGTTATCGTTTACGTTCTCCGTCTTTATATGTAGATATTACTTTTCTCCGTTAATCTCCGTCACGTTGTTTCCATAGCAACAACAACTTCCTGTCGACAGCGCTACCTCTCCTTCAAAATAAAAGCATGTCCATAAATAGGAAGCCAAGCCAAATTACACTGAAGACATTTACAACTGCAACGGAAGTAACGAACACAAAGAGATAACTTTTCAATTTCAAAGAACACGAACTGGGTTACATCAACAAATAACTATAAACATCAACAAATAACTATAAACAACAACAAATAACTATAAACAACAACACTGTTGAATAAAATGCTTTCAATACACCGAAACATACGTGTTAAGCGGTTCGCTGATTACTACGCCCGCGCGCGGGCCGAATATTCGCTGCTGATTACTACCGAATATCCGGAGTCCGAAAAACGGTATTCGGGACAGCCCTCGTGGCCAGAGGGCGGCAGGAGGTTCTGAGGGGTGGCGTCCAGCGCGTTGTGCTGCATTCACTTGCACTCGGACATTAGAGACTTTCTCTCATAATGTCCGATGAGCCCAGCGACACCTCCTCCCCTGCTCCCTCCCTGACTCCTCTCCTGTGTTTCAGCCCGTGGCGAAGGTGGAGGAGGAGGAGCTGTCGGAGATGCAGCTGCGCCTCCTCGCTCTGCAGTCGGCCAGCAAGAAGTGGCAGCAGAAGGAGCAGCAGGTGATGAAGAGGAGCAGAGAGCGCATCAGTAAGCCTGTCCAGCAGCAGCAGCAGGAGGAGAAGGAGAAGGAGAAGAGCCCCATGCAGGAGGAGAGAGGAGCCACCATGCAGGAGAAGATCAGGAGCACCGTGCAGCAGGAGAGAGGAGCCAGCATGCAGGAGAAGATCAGGAGCACCGTGCAGCAGGAGAGAGGAGCCAGCATGCAGGAGAAGAAGAGCCCCATGCAGCCGGAAAGAAGGAGCACCGTGCAGGAGAAGAGGAAGACCATGCAGGAGAGGAGGAGCACCATGCAGGAGAAGAAGAGCCCCATGCAGCCGGAAAAGGAGGAGCACCGTGCAGGAGAGGAGGAGCACCATGCAGCAGGAGAGGAGGGCCACAATGCAGGGAGAAAAGCGTCATTCAGAAGGAGAAGAGGAGCCCCATGCAGCCGAGAGAAGGAGCACCATGCAGCAGGAGAGAAGGAGCACCATGAGGAGCACAGCAGTCAGCAGGAGAGGAGAGCACCATGCAGAGAGGAGGAGAGCCACCATGCAGGGAGGCAAGGAGAGGAGCCACATGCAGCAGAGAGGAGCCCATGCAGAGAGTGACCAGGTCCTCCTCGGCTGCAGAGGGAGCAGAACCAGGTCTGGAGACGCAGAGAGAGAGGCGCTGCAGCCAGACTCACCTGAACAAGAAGATGATCAGCCCAGGTGAGAGGAAACACCAGGAGCGAGTGATGCAGCAGCTGTGTGTAGCTTTGGGGCTTTTATTTTGAAAAAACAAGCCTCATCCTGAGCCTCTGTAGGTCCACAGCAACTCTGAGGTGCTTTTATTTTGAAAAACAAGCCTCATCCTGAGCCTCTGTAAGTCCACAGCAACTCTGAGGTGCTTTTATTTTGAAAAACAAGGCTCTGTAAGTCCACAGCAACTCTGAAGTGCTTTTATTTTGAAAAACAAGTCTCACCCTGATCTCTGTCAGTCCACAGCAACTCTGAGGTGCTTTTATTTTGAAAAACCAGCTTCTCATTGAAGTTCTTGAGAGAATACTGTCACCCTATGAAAGCAAGCATCGCCCTGAGCTTCCTATAAGGATACAGTAACTCTATTGGGCTTTTATTTTGAAAAGCATGCATCGCCCTGAGCTTCCTATAAGGATACAGTAACTCTATTGGGCTTTTATTTTGAAAAGCATGCATCGCCCTGAGCTTCCTATAAGGATACAGTAACTCTATTGGGCTTTTATTTTGAAAAGCATGCATCGCCCTGAGCTTCCTATAAGGTACAGTAACTCTATTGGGCTTTTATTTTGAAAAACATGCATCGCCCTGACTCCTAAAAGGTACAGTAACTCTATTGGGCTTTTATTTGAAAAAGCATGCATCGCCCTGAGCTTCCTATAAGGATACAGTAACTCTATTGGGCTTTTATTTTGAAAAGCATGCATCGCCCTGAGCTTCCTATAAGGTTACAGTAACTCTATTGGGCTTTTATTTTGAAAAGCATGCATCGCCCTGAGCTTCCTATAAGGTTACAGTAACTCTATGGGCTTTTATTTTGAAAAGCATGCATCGCCCTGAGCTTCCTATAAGGATACAGTAACTCTATTGGGCTTTTATTTTGAAAAGCATGCATCGCCCTGAGCTTCCTATAAGGTACAGTAACTCTATTGGGCTTTTATTTTGAAAAGCATGCATCGCCCTGAGCTTCCTATAAGGATACAGTAACTCTATTGGGCTTTTATTTTGAAAAGCATGCATCGCCCTGAGCTTCCTATAAGGATACAGTAACTCTATTGGGCTTTTATTTTGAAAAGCATGCATCGCCCTGAGCTTCCTATAAGGTTACAGTAACTCTATTGGGCTTTTATTTTGAAAAGCATGCATCGCCCTGAGCTTCCTATAAGGTTACAGTAACTCTATTGGGCTTTTATTTTGAAAAGCATGACGCCCTGAGCTCTATAAGGACAGTAACCTATTGGGCTTTTATTTTGAAAAACATGCATCGCCCTGAGCTTCCTATAAGGTTACAGTAACTCTATTGGGCTTTTATTTTGAAAAGCATGCATCGCCCTGAGCTTCCTATAAGGTTACAGTAACTCTATTGGGCTTTTATTTTGAAAAGCATGCATCGCCCTGAGCTTCCTATAAGGTTACAGTAACTCTATTGGGCTTTTATTTTGAAAAGCATGCATCGCCCTGAGCTTCCTATAAGGTTACAGTAACTCTATTGGGCTTTTATTTTGAAAAGCATGCATCGCCCTGAGCTTCCTATAAGGATACAGTAACTCTATTGGGCTTTTATTTTGAAAAGCATGCATCGCCCTGAGCTTCCTATAAGGTTACAGTAACTCTATTGGGCTTTTATTTTGAAAAGCATGCATCGCCCTGAGCTTCCTATAAGGTTACAGTAACTCTATTGGGCTTTTATTTTGAAAAGCATGCATCGCCCTGAGCTTCCTATAAGGTTACAGTAACTCTATTGGGCTTTATTTTGAAAAGCATGCCCTAGCTCCTTAGACGTAACTCATTGGGCTTTTATTTTGAAAAACAGCTCGCCCTGAGCTTCCTATAAGGATACAGTAACTCTATTGGGCTTTTATTTTGAAAAGCATGCATCGCCCTGAGCTTCCTATAAGGTTACAGTAACTCTATTGGGCTTTTATTTTGAAAAGCATGCATCGCCCTGAGCTTCCTATAAGGTTACAGTAACTCTATTGGGCTTTTATTTTGAAAAGCATGCATCGCCCTGAGCTTCCTATAAGGATACAGTAACTCTATTGGGCTTTTATTTTGAAAAACATGCATCGCCCTGAGCTTCCTATAAGGTTACAGTAACTCTATTGGGCTTTTATTTTGAAAAACAAGCATCGCCCTGAGCTTCCTATAAGGTTACAGTAACTCTATTGGGCTTTTATTTTGAAAAAGCATCGCCCGAGCTTCCTATAAGGTCAGTACTCTATTGGGCTTTTATTTTGAAAAGCATGCATCGCCCTGAGCTTCCTATAAGGATACAGTAACTCTATTGGGCTTTTATTTTGAAAAGCATGCATCGCCCTGAGCTTCCTATAAGGACACAGTAACTCTATTGGGCTTTTATTTTGAAAAGCATGCATCGCCCTGAGCTTCCTATAAGGTTACAGTAACTCTATTGGGCTTTTATTTTGAAAAGCATGCATCGCCCTGAGCTTCCTATAAGGTTACAGTAACTCTATTGGGCTTTTATTTTGAAAAGCATGCATCACCCTGAGCTTCCTATGAGGTTACAGTAACTCTATTGGGCTTTTATTTTGAAAAAATAGGTGCAGGTAGCATGTAGTGTATATCTGTAATGAATGCTCCTGTGCAGGCTCCATGGTGAAGCAGGCGTTCAGGAAGCAGCAGCTGAGGACCTGGAAGCTGCAGCAGCAGAGGGAGCAGGAGGAGGAGGAGGAGCGCCGCCAACGAGAGGAAGAGGAGCGTCGAAAACGAGAGGAGGAGGAGCGGCGAAAACGAGAGGAAGAGGAGCGCCGAAAACGAGAGGAGGAGATCCGGAGAATCAGAGATCTGTCCAATCAGGACGAGCAGTACAACCGCTTCATGAAGCTGGTGGGGGGGCGGCCGCGCACCCGCAGCAAGGTCAGGGTCACACACACACACACGCACACGCACACACACACCGCTGTGTCCGTCATCCTTCAGCACTCTTATCCTTAGTGTGTGTGTGTGTGGTGTGTGTGTGTGTGTGTGTGTGTGTGTGTGTGTGTGTGTGTGTGTGGTGTGTGTGTGTGTGTGTGTGTGTGTGTGGTGTGTGTGTGTGTGGTGTGTGTGTGTGTGTGGTGTGTGTGTGTGTGTGTGTGTAGTCCCGGGATGTGGAGCACAGGAAGTCAGCAGGGAAACAGGGCCTGGACTCCTCGGGGAATCTGTACCAGTACGATAACTACGACGAGGTTGCCATGGAGACGGACAGCGAGCCCCCCTCCCCAGGTGAGACCCCTCCCCCCCCCCAGGTGACCCCCCCCCCAGGTGAGACCCCCCCCTGTTGACGTGGTGGTGAGTAATGTCTGTCTCTCTCCAGCTTCTCCTGCAGACGAGGACACAGGGTTCAGTCAGATCTCAGACTGTCTGCACTTCGCTACGGTAAGCTCCTCCCCCTCCTCCTCCTCCTCCTCCTCCTAGTCCTCTCCTGTCCCTCTTCCTCTCCTTCCCCTTCCTCTCCTTCCCCTTCCTCTCCCTTCCTCCCCCTCCTCTTCCTCTTCCCCTCCTTCCTCTTCCTCTCCTTCCCCTTCCCTCTCCTTCCTCTCCTTCCTCCCCCTCCTCTTCTTCTCCTCTCCTTCCTCCCCCTCCTCTCCCCTCCTTCCTCTCCTCCCTTCCTTCCTCTACCCTCCTCTTCCTCTACCCTCCTTCCTCTCCTTCCTCTTCCTCTGACCCTCCTCTTCCTCCCTGCACCCCTTCCTACTCTCCTCTCCTTCCTCCTCTTCCTCCTCTTCCTCTCCTTCTTCCTCCTCCTCTCCTCTTCCTCCCTCC
>CM070477.1:978803-1078803 GCA_036324585.1 Champsocephalus esox | reverse complement strand
GGTGAGCGCGTTACAGCAACATGCGCCACGTGCACGGTGTGTGCACGGTGTGTGCACGTGTGTGTTCTGTATTTAGCTGATCAGCTGTGATGACATGGTGGATGTTTGCCAACAGGCAGCACATGAGGGACTGCACGCTGACAGGAAACCAGCTGCTGCAGGACTTCCTGTCCTACAACCTCTCTCTGATTGGCTGCTCAGAGACCAGCTCAGACAAGGACATCAGTGCATGCACAGGTACACACACACACACACACACACACACACACACACAGAGACAGACACACACACAGAGACAGACACACACACACACAGAGACACACACACACACACACACACAGAGACACACACACACACACAGAGACACACACACACACACACATACACACACACACACACACACACACACACGCAGAAACCGACACACACACACAGACAGACACACACAAACAGAAACAGACACAGACACACACACACAGACAGACACACACACAGACAGACACACACAAACAGAAACAGACACAGACACACACACACAGACAGACACACACAGACACAGACACACACACAGAAACAGACACAGACACACACACAGAAACAGACACACACAGACACAGACACACACACAGAAACAGACACAGACACACACACAGAAACAGACACACACAGAGAGAGACACACACAGAAACAGACACACAGACACACAGACACAGCACACACACAGAAACAGACACAGACACACACACAGAACACAGACACACACACACCACACATCACAAGTGACTGTTATTTTGTATATATTGATTGTTGTGCTTTTATTTAGTCCATGAAAGATTGACAATACAGTTGACTTTGACACACACACACGCACACACACACACAGAGACACACACACACACGCACACACACAGTGTTCCTCATGCGTGTGTGTGTTCTCGCAGAGCGGTACATGCAGCAGCTGTTTGGCTCTAACTCGGTCCGGATGTCTCTGGATCAGAAGGCGGTGCTGCTCGTCAGCAAAGTGAACGAGAGCCGGCGCCACGGTGAGAACCCAGTCCCTCGCTCGCGAGTCGCGTTCTGCCCGCGAGTCGGAGTCGAGAGCCCGATCACGTATCGGGGCGACTCCGACCCACTCAGCGCCACTGAGTCTGTGAGGGTTCACGGCTCGGCTCAGATCCACCTCGTCAGCAAGCTCTCTCTCCTGACCCCTGAGACCAGGTTCAGTGACCGGCTGCTTCAGCTCAGACCTTGACCTGCTGAAGGACTCTGGAGGACTCTGGTCTCAGGGAGAGGTGTGGTCCTGCCTGAGAGAGAGAGGCAGGGTGCGGTCTCACCTCTGAAGCCGCAGAGCGCAGGTGTCTTTGAAGTGTCCCAGTCCAAAAGGTGGCATCAGTTTATTTGAAGAAAATAGGTCCAAACTAATGCAGGGCTTACCTCCTCTCGTTACACATTGTAATCACACACACAGGGCCGGCCCTGACCGATTTGCCGCCCTAGGCAAGATTTTAGCTGGCGCCCCAAATGCAGACACTCACTATGATTCACACGTGCACTGTTGTGGCATGACCACCAACACAGAAAGATATTGACTCAAGATGTGTGCAACTGTATTTAGTTTCCTATCCATGTGAACATGATTTAAGTGGGGGGGGGGCTCCTCTAGGGGGGTCCGGGGGCATGCTCCCCCGGGAAGACATATATATATTTTTTTTTAAATATTGAAGTTAAAGCATCGATCTGGTCACTCTGAGAGCAGCATGAGAGCTCTGTGGATCCTCTCTCAGCACCAGGAGCTCTGTGGATCCTCTCTCGGCACCAGGTGATCTGTGGATCCTCTCTCAGCACCAGGTGGAACAGAACTGGAGCAGTTCCCCCCCTCAGCTCAGGAGCCCCCCCCCCTCAGCTCAGGAGCCCCCCCCCTCAGCTCAGCACCCCCCCCCCTCAGCTCAGGAGCCCCCCCCCCTCAGCTCAGGAGCCCCCCCCCCTCAGCTCAGGAGCCCCCCCCCTCAGCTCAGGAGCCCCCCCCCCTCAGCTCAGCAGCCCCCCCCCCTCAGCTCAGGAGCTCAGCTCAGGGCCCCCCCCCTCAGCTCAGCAGCCCCCCCCCTCAGCTCAGGAGCCTCAGCTCAGGATCCCCCCCCCTCAGCTCAGGAGCCCCCCCCTCAGCTCAGGAGCCCCCCCCCTCAGCTCAGGAGCTCAGCTCAGGAGCCCCCCCCCCTCAGCTCAGGAGCTCAGCTCAGGAGCCCCCCCCTCAGCTCAGGAGCCCCCCCCCCTCAGCTCAGGAGCCCCCCCCCTCAGCTCAGGAGCCCCCCCCCCTCAGCTCAGGAGCCCCCCCCCTCAGCTCAGGAGCCCCCCCCTCAGCTCAGGATCCCCCCCCTCAGCTCAGGAGCCCCCCCCCTCAGCTCAGGAGCCCCCCCCTCAGCTCAGGAGCCCCCCCCCCTCAGCTCAGGAGCCCCCCCCTCAGCTCAGGAGCCCCCCCCTCAGCTCAGGAGCCCCCCCCCTCAGCTCAGGATCCCCCCCCCAGCTCAGGATCCCCCCCCCCAGCTCAGTAGCCCCCCCCTCAGCTCAGGATCCACCCCCCCTCAGCTCAGGAGCCCCCCCCACGTGAACCAGAACTCTGACTCAATAAGCAACTAACTGAGACATTGACCTTCTCCTTTCTGTTGGTGGCCCCAGTGCCCCCCTTCACCACCTGCAAGGACCCCAGGAGCTGGAGGCCCTCGGCTCAGAGCAGCGCGCCCCCCCAGGAGGACAGTGAGGACGAGAGTGCAGGGGGGGAGACCCCGCAGGGGGGGAGGCACGGTGAGGGGCGACACCTGTTGCTGTTTAACACTTTGATTTGTCAGAAAGAAGTGATCTTATTGTGTGTGTGTGGGTGTGTGTGTGTGTGTGTGTCTGTGGGTGTGTGTGTCTCTCTGTGTGTGTGTGTGCGTATGTCTGTGTGTGTGTGTGCGTGTGTCTGCGCGCGCGTGTGTGTGTGTCTCTGTGTGTGTGTCTCTGTGTGTCTGTCTCTGTGTGTGTGTGTCTGTCTCTGTCTCTGTGTGTGTGTGTCTCTGTGTGTGTGTGTGTGTGTGTGTGTGTGTGTGTCTCTGTGTGTGTGTGTGTGTGTGTGTGTCTGTCTCTGTGTGTGTGTGTCTCTGTGTGTGTGTGTGTGTGTGTGCAGACCCCGGCGGTGTGTCTCTGGACGTGTGTGTGTCCTCAGAAGACAAGCGATACTTCCTCAGCGAGACGGACGACCTCTCCAACCTGGAGCTGAGCGTCCTGCAGAGCCCCAGAGACACGCAGCTGTGGATCAAGCTGGCCTTCAAGTACCTGCAGCAGAGCGAGGCGTGAGGACACACACACACACACACACTCACACACTCACACACACACACACACACACACACACACACACACACACACACACACTCACTGACACACGCACACAGACACACACACTCACACACACTCACACACACACTCACACTCACACACACACACACACACTCACACACACACACACAGACACTCACACACACACACACACTCACACTCACACACTCACACACACACACACACACTCACACTCACACACACTCACACTCACACACTCACAGACACACACACACACACACTCACTCTCACACACACACAGACACTCACACACACACACACACACACACTCACACACACACACACACGCAGATTCACTGAGCTGCTGATCTCTCTCTCTCTCCCTCTCTCTCTCCTCTCTCTCTCCCTCTCTCTCCCTCCCTCTCTCTCCCTCTCTCTCTCTCTCTCTCTCTCTTTCTCCCTCTCCCTCCCTCTCCCTCTCTCTCTCTCCTCTCTCTCTCTCTCTCTCTCTCTCTCTCGTCCGCGCAGACTTCACTCGCGTTTATGTCCAAATCCATCAGATCTAGTTCTAGCTGATGATGAGGCTGCTGCCCCCCCCCTCACGCAGACTCAAAGCTCATCTGATGCCCACGTCCCAGCTGGGAGGAGACCCTCCCAGCTGGGAGGGTCTCCTCCCAGCTGAGAGGGTCTCCTCCCAGCTGAGAGGGTCTCCTCTCAGCTGAGAGGGTCCTCCCAGCTGAGAGGGTCTCCTCCCAGCTGAGAGGGTCTCCTCCCAGCTGAGAGGGTCTCCTCCCAGCTGAGAGGGTCCTCCCAGCTGAGAGGGTCTCCTCCCAGCTGGGACGTGGGCACGACGAGTCGACCAGATGAGATCCAGGCGTCCGTGACTAAAACCCTTCCTCCGGTTAAATAAGAAACGCAATAAATATCGCAATGTCAGTTTTTTTCAATATCGTGCGGCCCTAGCGTTCGTGTTCGTGTTCGATCCCTCCTTCATTTAAAAACCAGGTTCCGTTTTAAGCATGAAAGCTGTCCGCTGTTCAAAACGTTTGACGAACACTTGGTTTCTAAACTTATTCGAACATGTATTTATTTTTCTTTTTACATTTCGGTGAACCGTTTTCTTGGGGGTCGAATACTCGAATATACATTTGCATTCAAACTCCCGTCCCCACATGAAGCGAGGGACCCTGTTTCTGCGACCTGATGGAGGCGGATCCTGCGTTCAGGGCTAACGGTGCGTTGTGGTCCCGTGCCCCTCCAGGTGTGCGGCGGAGGGTCTGGAGGCCGCCCTCAACACGCTGTCCCGGGCCCTGGAGAGCAACTGCGGGGACCCCGAGGTGTGGAGCCACTACCTGAGCCTGTTCTCCAGGAGGGGCAGCAGGGACGAGCTGCAGCAGATGTGTGAGATGGCCGTGGAGCACGCGCCACACTACAGGGTGTGGTGGGAGGTGGGCGCTCACTATGAACGGTCTAATAGAGGAAATAATACAAACATATAGAAATATAATGATGTACACTTCTCTCCTGCTGGTTCAGTTCCTGACGCTGGAGGGCTCCTTTGAGGGGAAGGACTTTGTGTGCGAGCGCCTGCTTCAGTTCCTGCTGATGGAGGCGCCCCCCCCCCTCCTCCCAGCTGATGGAGGCACCCCCCTCCTCTGACAGAGGCTCCTCCCCCTCCTCAGACAGAGACTCCTCCCAGCTGATGGAGGCACCCCCCTCCTCTGACAGAGGCTCCTCCCCCTCCTCAGACAGAGACTCCTCCCAGCTGATGGAGCCACCCCCCTCCACTGACAGAGGCTCCTCCCCCTCCACTGACAGAGGCTCCTGCCCCTCCTCAGACAGAGACTCCTCCCAGCTGATGGAGGCAACCCCCTCCTCTGACAGAGGCTCCTCCCCCTCCTCTGACAGAGGCTCCTCCTCCCAGCTGATGGAGGTGCCCCCCCTCCTCCTCCCAGCTGATGGAGGCGCCCCCCCCTCCACTGACAGAGGCTCCTCCCAGCTGATGGAGGTGCCCCCCTCCTCCTCCCAGCTGATGGAGGCGCCCCCCTCCTCTGATAGAGCCTCCTCCCAGCTGATGGAGGCACCCCCCTCCACTGACAGAGGCTCCTCCCCCTCCTCAGACAGAGACTCCTCCCAACTGATGGAGGCGCCCCCCTCCTCTGACAGAGGCTCCTCCCCCTCCTCTGACAGAGGCTCCTCCTCCCAGCTGATGGAGGCGCCCCCCTCCTCTGACAGAGCCTTCTCAGACAAAGACTCCTCCCAGCTGATGGAGGTACCCCCCTCCACTGACAGAGGCTCCTCCCCCTCCTCTGACAGAGGCTCCTCCTCCCAGCTGATGGAGGCACCCCCCTCCACTGACAGAGGCTCCTCCCCCTCCTCTGACAGAGACTCCTCCTCCCAGCTGATGGAGGCGCCCCCCTACTCTGACAGAGGCTCCTCCCCCTCCTCTGACAGAGTCTCCTTCCAGCTGATGGAGGCGTTGCTGTATCGGGTGCAGCTGCATCTGTTCAGCGGGCGGGGGGGAAGCGCGCTGGCTCTGCTGCAGGTGAGGACGCACGCACCACACACACACACACACACACACACACACACACACACGCACAAGATTAACAACCTCTGAAATGTCCAAATCGAGTATTCATCTAAACCGTGTGTGTGTGTGTGTGTGTGTGTGTGTGTGTGTGTGTGTGTGTGTGTGTGTGTGTGTGTGTGTGGTGTGTGTGTGTGTGTGTGTGTGTGTGTGTGTGTGTGTGTGTGTGTGTGTGTGTGTGTGTGTGTGTGTGTGTGTGTGTGTGTGTGTGTGTGTGTGTGTGTGTGTGCAGGGCGCCCTGAAGGCCCCTCAGCTCCGCAGCCTGTTGGACCACCTCTCCCCCTCGCACCGCGCGCTGCTCTGGCTCTGCTTCGTCCACCTGACGGAGTTCAGCCGGCTGCCGAGCCTCTTCCCGCCCGCTGAGTCCGGGCCGGGGCGGCTGGTCAGCACCGAGAGCTTCCTGATGCCCTGGAGGACGCCGCGGGACATCAGGACGCCCACACACACTCTGATCCAGCTGTTCCAGGGTACACACACACACACACTAGCGTAAGGAGAGCCGTGTAGACGCATTGTGTGCAGATGTAATAAGTGAGTGTGTGTTTGTGCTTCCTGTCAGACGGCGTGCTGCAGTGCAGCGACGAGCGTCTGTCCGTCAGCGAGAGGATGCTCGCCTGCCTTCCTCTGCACAACAACCTGCTCTTACTCTACCGCCTCCTGGAGAGGTACTCCACTCAGGGTTTATTTATACAGCACATTTATAAACGATGTCTGGTGGAGCCAAGACCCTCTGTCCTCAGACCCTCTGTCCTCAGACCCTCTGTCCTCGGACCCTCTATCCTTAGACCCTCTGTCCTCAGACCCTCTGTCCTCGGACCCTCTGTCCTCAGACCCTCTGTCCTCAGACCCTCTGTCATCAGACCCTCTGTCCTCTGACCCTCTGTCTCAGACCCTCTGTCTCAGACCCTCTGTCCTCAGACCCTCTGTCCTCGGACCCTCTTCCTTAGACCCTCTGTCCTCAGACCCTCTGTCCTCGGACCCTCTGTCCTCAGACCCTCTGTCCTCAGACCCTCTGTCATCAGACCCTCTGTCCTCTGACCCTCTGTCCTCAGACCCTCTGTCATCAGACCCTCTGTCCTCTGACCCTGTCTAGACCCTCTGTCCTCAGACCCTCTCCAGGACGGACAGACTGCAATAGATGCCGTGTGTGAATCCAAGAGATAACACATGTTACAGCGTAGAGACCGAATGTTAGGAAATGCATGTGTCTGTACTGAGAAGATGAATCCACGAGGAGGTCAGCTACAGTCCTGTGAAGCCATCAGGGAAGCAGCATGAGGAGACCCAGGCAGGACCGCAGAGACGGGTTCAGCCACGACCCGAAGTCCACGACTTAATCCAGAGCTCAGGACAGAGGATCCAGGACACAGGACTACAGCAAGAGGATCAGCCTGGACTGCGGGTCCCGGCGTAGAGATAGATACAAGAGAACACACACAGACAGAGAGGGAGAACAAGCACTCCCTGAGGACAGGCTGAGGGCAAAGGGCAGCAAGTGAGAGAGGAACAGGTGGAGAGGCGCACTCAGGGCGAGTCCCCCCGGAGCCTTATTGGACATTGATGAGAGATAGGGAGGTACGCTGTGTCTACGAATCGTAACACTCCCCGGCCTGTCTAAGCCACTCTGCAAACCGTTTCCCTCTGATAAACCTCTAGAGGGCGGAGAGGGAAACGGTCCTGGGTCAAAGTTACTCTTGATGAAGGCCAGAAGGCCAGAGACCTCACACGGAGGGCAGAGTGTTCCAGAGCCTGGGGCCCGCCGCTGCGAGTGCTCGGTGCCCTCTGGTTACTAAATAGAACTACAGGTGCTGTTGTTATTTCTATTTAAAGGTCTGCTGTCATGAAGTCACTCTGATGTCTTCTCTACGTCACCGTGTGTCAGGATACCAACATTTTGGTTTCGATACCAAGTCAAGAATTGCGATTCCGATTATTTTTCGATACTTTAAAAAAAAATGGTGCTTTATTTCACACCAGAACCACATCGGTAAGTTCGCTACAAAGATAGCATATTAGACAGTTAGCATTGCCATTAATTGCCTCGTCGTCAAACTACGAAAACGTTCGTTTGTCACAAAATAAATGTCACTGGTTTGACTCGGATGTGAGGGCTGAGCGTGACTATGCCATCTATCACATTCTCTAACCGGTCTGTCTTTAAACCGCTCTGGATGCCGGTCGGCGGGTGCTTAGCCAGTCTGATGTGTCGGCTCCCGTGGTCTGCAGGGATCTGACACATGTCTGACAGACGGGCCTCGTGTGTCCGGAGGCTTGCCCCCGCCGTCAGAGATATCGCTCAAATACTTCCACATTTCGCTTCTGCCGTCTTTTCTGTCAACAAGCCGAGAAGCAGCGGCAGTTTCACTCCCACTTGCAGCCATGCTTCTCGCTTTCTCACATGCGCTGCGTGCTTGAGAGAGGGGAGGGACTTAGAGCGTGCTAGAGAGGGGAGGGGCTTAGAGCGTGCTTGAGAGGGAAGGGACTTGGAGCGTGCTTGAGAGGGGAGGGAATTAGAGCGTGCGAGAGAGGGGAGGGACTTAGAGCGTGCTTGAGAGAGGGGAGGGACTTAGAGCGTGCTTGAGAGGGAAGGGACTTAGAGCATGCACGAGAGAGGGGAGGGACTTAGAGCGTGCTAGAGAGGGGAGGGACTTAGAGCGTGCTTGAGAGGGGAGGGAATTAGAGCGTGCTAGAGAGGGGAGGGACTTAGAGCGTGCTTGAGAGGGGAGGGGCTTAGAGCGTGCTTGAGAGGGGAGGGACTTAGAGCATGCACGAGAGAGGGGAGGGACTTAGAGCGTGCTTGAGAGGGGAGGGACTTAGAGCGTGCGAGAGAGGGGAGGGACTTAGAGCGTGCTTGAGAGAGGGGAGGGACTTAGAGCGTGCTTGAGAGAGGGGAGGGACTTAGAGCGTGCTTGAGAGGGGAGGGACTTAGAGCGTGCTTGAGAGGGGAGGGACTTAGAGCCTGCTTGAGAGGGGAGGGACTTAGAGCCTGCTTGAGAGGGGAGGGGCTGCAGGGAGTGGAAGCAAAGCGCTGAACACACACGGCTCTTATTAAAACAGTACTTTTCCGCGTCATTCTTAAAGTACCGATACTAATGAAACGGAGGAATCGTAACGTTTTTAACGGCAGGGTATCGCGGTACCTTTCAAGTATCGGTACACCGTGCAACACTAATGTCTTCTCTACATCACCATGTGTCCCCGGTGTGTCGGGAGTTAACGGCGTTAACCGAATTTTAACAATGACAGAAAAATCTGAAAGCAGTCCGTCATTTTCACGGATTGGAACAAACTCAGAACAACGCCAAAGTTTCCCCGCAGCAGGGCTCCGGTGTTATGGATGCCGGCCAAAAAGGAAATGATATCGTTTCCAGACCTAACTTTGTCGTACAAATCATTGAAATGTCTGGGAGTTTATGCTTTACGCTGGAAGAGAGGGGGGGGGGCTACAAGGACCTGTTTGGGGTTTGGAGCAGGACACTTCAGAGACATGTCCTTAGTAACAGCTGGAAGAGAGGGGGGGCTACAAGGACCTGTTTGGGGTTTGGAGCAGGACACTTCAGAGACATGTCCTTAGTAACAGCTGGAAGAGAGCTACAAGGACCTGTTTGGGGTTTGGAGCAGGACACTTCAGAGACATGTCCTTATATCTGAGACCTGTAATATATGCCTACAAATAGCATGATCGGAGACCTTTAAAACAATAATGATGTACCGTCCTAATTGCTGCAGGTATGATGAGGGCGTGGCCCTGTGTGAGGCGCTGCTGCTGGTGTGTCCTGACTCCGCCCCTCTGAGAGTCTCTCTCTCCGAGCTGCTGCTGCTGAGGGGCGACACCGAGGGGGGGGTCAACACCTGGCTGACCGCTCTGACAGAGAGCCCCCACAATGCCGAGCTGCTGTACCACTGCTGCTGCTTCCTCAGAGCACAGGTACACACACACACACACACACCTCTGACTTGTTACGATACGATAATGCTTTAATGGTCAGATCCAGTCTGAAAGGCTCCTTGCATCCCAGCAGCTCCATGTGTAACATCAACAGACAAACATCAACAACATGGAACATCACATCAGGATCAGTGAGAGATGCTCAAAGAGCCTTCAGCGTGCATCTGGTCTGCTCTGTGTGTACTGAGAGGACTGAGGATGCTTCAGACTGGAGCACAGAGGATGCTTCAGACTTTATTGATCTCTGATTAGATGGTAGCAGTTTATATGTTCTATGATGTTGTTGAAACGTTATTTAAATGTTTGTTGTGTGTGGTCCCAGGAGAGGTGCAGCGCCATCGCTCCGCTGGTCCGATGCTTCATGCTGTCGCTGTGTGAAGAGCAGCAGAGCGTCAGGGAGCCCGTGGACGTCCTGCGGTACGCTGGTCCCTCTTAGCTCTGACGCTGACGCTACACACACTGCGATGCTAACACTAGTCTCTGTTATCTCTGACGCTAACGCTGCACACACTGCGATGCTAACGCGACATACACTGCGATGCTAATGATACATACACTGTGATGCTAACGCTACACACTGTGATGCTAACACTAGTCTATGTTATCTCTGACGCTAACGCTACATACACTGCGATGCTAACACTAGTCTCTGTTATCTCTGACACTAATGCTACATAAACTGCGATGCTAACGCGACATACACTGCGATGCTAATGATACATACACTGTGATGCTAACACTAGTCTATGTTATCTCTGACGCTAACGCTACATACACTGCGATGCTAACACTAGTCTGTTATCTCTGACACTAATGCTACATACACTGCGATGCTAACGCGACATACACTGCAATGCTAATGATACATACACTGTGATGCTAATACTAGTCTATGTTATCTCTGACGCTAACGCTACATACACTGCGATGCTAACGCGACATACACTGCGATGCTAATGATACATACACTGTGATGCTAACGCTACACACACTGTGATGCTTACGCTAGTCTCTGTTATTTCTGACACTAACGCTGCACACACTGTGATGCTAACACTAGTCCCTGTTATCTCTAACGCTACATACACTGCGATACTAATGCTACATACACTGTGATGCTAACACTAGTCCCTATTATCTCTGACGCTAACGCTACACACACTGTGATGCTAACGCTAGTTTCTGTTATCTCTGACGCTAACGCTGCACACACTGTGATGCTAACACTAGTCCCTGTTATCTCTGACACTAACGTTGCACACTGCGATGCTAACACTGGTCCCTCTTATCTCTGACGCTAACGCTACATACACTGCGATGCTAACGCTACATACACTGCGATGCTAACGCTACACACACTGTGATGCTAACGCTAGTCTCTGTTATCTCTGACGCTAACGCTACATACACTGCGATGCTAACGCTACACACACTGTGATGCTAACGCTAGTCTCTGTTATCTCTGACGCTAACGCTACATACACTGCGATGCTAACGCTACACACACTGTGATGCTAACGCTAGTCTCTGTTATCTCTGACGCTAACGCTACATACACTGCGATGCTAACGCTACACACACTGTGATGCTAACGCTAGTCTCTGTTATCTCTGACGCTAACGCTACATACACTGCGATGCTAACGCTACATACACTGCGATGCTAACGCTACATACACTGCGATGCTTACGCTACATACACTGCAATGCTAACGCTACATACACTGTGATGCTAACGCTACATACACTGCTATGCTAACGCTACATACACTGCGATGCTAACGGTACATATACTGCGATGCTAACGCTACATACACTGTGATGCTAACGCTACATACACTGCGATGCTAATGCTACATACACTGCGATTTCTGAGTTCACGTTAAAGTTGCTGCTTCCTGTCTGCAGACAGCTGCTGGGTTTCCCCAGCGAGGAGCTGCAGAGAGCTCCGATCATCACAGATCTGCAGGAGCCGCTCCGCCAGCAGAGAGCCTACCTGCACCTCATACACTGGTAACACTTCATTTATTATTATTTAATATATGTTTACAGGTGTCTAACAGGTGTCTAACAGGTGTCTAACATGTGCTTTGTATGTTCAGCTGCTGGCAGCGGCTGCACGGATCAATGGACGACACCGTGGACGCCTACGAGAGAGCGCTGGGGTCCGTCCTGCAGCGAGACCAGCTGCACACTCTGTGGATGGAGTGAGTATCACCTGTCACCTGCACACCACAGTTAAACCTGAGAAGCTGTCTCACCTGTCTCTCACCTGTTTCAGGTACCTGGAGTTCAGCTCTGTGTCCCTCAATCGGTCCAAACGGTTCTCAAATCTGATCCATCGCTGCCTCAGCACCGTCCCGTCCCGCCTGTGTGTCCCCTTCAACCCCGCTGAGTTCTGGAGCTGCTACACCTTCCACAACAAGGTCTCACCTGTTCCATCTCACCTGTCCTACACCTCACCTGTCCTACACCTCACCTGTCCTACACCTCACCTGTCCTACACCTCACCTGTCCTACATCTCACCTGTCCTACACCTCACCTGTCCTACATCTCACCTGTCCTACACCTCACCTGTCCTACATCTCACCTGTCCTACATCTCACCTGTCCTACATCTCACCTGTCCTACATCTCACCTGTCCTACATCTCACCTGTGCTACACCTCACCTGTCCTACATCTCACCTGTCCTACACCTCACCTGTCCTACACCTCACCTGTCCTACACCTCACCTGTCCTACATCTCACCTGTCCTACATCTCACCTGTCCTACATCTCACCTGTGCTACACCTCACCTGTGCTACATCTCACCTGTCCTACATCTCACCTGTCCTACATCTCACCTGTGCTACATCTCACCTGTCCTACACCTCACCTGTCCTACATCTCACCTGTCCTACATCTCACCTGTCCTACATCTCACCTGTCCTACATCGTTCTACATCTCACCTGTCCTACACCTCACCTGTCCTACATCGTTCTACACCTCACCTGTCCTACACCTCACCTGTCCTACATCGTTCTACACCTCACCTGTGCAACATCTCACCTGTCCTACATCTCACCTGTTCTACATCTCACCTGTCCTACATCTCACCTGTGCAACATCTCACCTGTCCTACATCTCACCTGTTCTACATCTCACCTGTCCTACATCTCACCTGTCCTACACCTCACCTGTCCTACACCTCACCTGTCCTACACCTCACCTGTCCTACATCTCACCTGTCCTACATCTCACCTGTCCTACATCTCACCTGTGCTACACCTCACCTGTGCTACATCTCACCTGTCCTACATCTCACCTGTCCTACATCGTTCTACATCTCACCTGTCCTACACCTCACCTGTCCTACATCGTTCTACATCTCACCTGTCCTACATCTCACCTGTCCTACATCTCACCTGTGCTACACCTCACCTGTCCTACATCTCACCTGTCCTACACCTCACCTGTCCTACACCTCACCTGTCCTACATCTCACCTGTCCTACATCTCACCTGTGCTACATCTCACCTGTCCTACATCTCACCTGTCCTACATCGTTCTACATCTCACCTGTCCTACACCTCACCTGTCCTACATCGTTCTACATCTCACCTGTCCTACATCGTTCTACATCTCACCTGTCCTACATCTCACCTGTCCTACATCTCACCTGTGCTACACCTCACCTGTCCTACATCTCACCTGTCCTACACCTCACCTGTCCTACACCTCACCTGTCCTACATCTCACCTGTCCTACATCTCACCTGTGCTACATCTCACCTGTCCTACATCTCACCTGTCCTACATCTCACCTGTCCTACATCTCACCTGTCCTACATCGTTCTACACCTCACCTGTCCTACATCTCACCTGTCCTACATCTCACCTGTCCTACATCTCATCTGTTCTACATCTCACCTGTCCTACATCTCACCTGTCCTACACCTCACCTGTCCTACACCTCACCTGTTCTACTTCTCACCTGTCCTACATCTCACCTGTCCTACATCTCACCTGTCCTACACCTCACCTGTCCTACATCGTTCTACATCTCACCTGTTCTACACCTCACCTGTCCTACATCGTTCTACATCTCACCTGTCCTACACCTCACCTGTCCTACATCTCACCTGTCCTACATCTCACCTGTCCTACATCTCACCTGTCCTACATCTCACCTGTCCTACACCTCACCTGTCCTACATCGTTCTACATCTCACCTGTTCTACACCTCACCTGTCCTACATCGTTCTACATCTCACCTGTCCTACACCTCACCTGTCCTACACCTCACCTGTTCTACTTCTCACCTGTCCTACATCTCACCTGTCCTACATCTCACCTGTCCTACATCTCACCTGTCCTACATCGTTCTACATCTCACCTGTCCTACACCTCACCTGTCCTACATCTCACCTGTCCTACATCTCATCTGTTCTACATCTCACCTGTCCTACATCTCACCTGTCCTACACCTCACCTGTCCTACACCTCACCTGTTCTACTTCTCACCTGTCCTACATCTCACCTGTCCTACACCTCACCTGTCCTACACCTCACCTGTCCTACTTCTCACCTGTCCTACACCTCACCTGTCCTACACCTCACCTGTCCTACTTCTCACCTGTCCTACATCTCACCTGTCCTACACCTCACCTGTTCTACATCTCACCTGTCCTACATCTCACCTGTCCTACACCTCACCTGTCCTACATCGTTCTACATCTCACCTGTTCTACACCTCACCTGTCCTACACCTCACCTGTCCTACTTCTCACCTGTCCTACACCTCACCTGTCCTACATCGTTCTACATCTCACCTGTTTTACTTCTCACCTGTCCTACATCTCACCTGTCCTACACCTCACCTGTCCTACATCGTTCTACATCTCACCTGTTCTACACCTCACCTGTCCTACACCTCACCTGTTCTACATCTCACCTGTCCTACACCTCACCTGTTCTACATCTCACCTGTCCTACACCTCACCTGTCCTACATCGTTCTACATCTCACCTGTTCTACACCTCACCTGTTCTACACCTCACCTGTTCTACTTCTCACCTGTTCTACACCTCACCTGTTTTGTGAGGACCGTGTTCAACCTAAACTAGTTTCAAGAAACATAAAGATCCTGAAAGGATATTGAACGTGACCACACGGTTTTACCTGATGGAAATGCTCTGTGCTGATTGGTTCTCAGGTGGTAACGCTCTACCTGCGCTGTCTGCCGAAATCCCAGCATGCACTTGTTCTGGAGAGACTAAGATACGCCATGCCCAACAACACTGAACTGGGTCTGAGGTACACACACACACACACACACACACACACACACACACACTCTGTAGTACCAGGTGTAGGACAGAGGGTAATCCTGACACGACAGCATACGAACTGAAGAGGGAACTATTAGGGTGTCCCCCTGCTTTGTACATCTATAAATTCAATTTAGTCAATGTATTGAACATGTCAGAAACAAAACAAATATATAACAATCATATATATATATTCTCCTTTTTTCTTTTTTTCACTCAGATTAATAATTATAACAAAGTACCAAAATAATAATAATGATTAACATGTAGTCGTGCCGCGAGAGGACCCTCTGGTGGGCCGGATGTGGACAACCCTAATGTAGGATGTTTAAAGGCTCTTCAGGATTCATAGAGGAAGATACGCAACGTGTTCACGATGTGGGCATGAGTCTGCCTCCGTGTCCCTAGTCCTGTAGAGCGGCAGTGAGCCTTGCAGAGGAAGCCCTCCCCGATGTGCGCGTATTTCTCTGAGGTTGTTTCTGAGCTGGCGCTGGTTACCTGAGGCGGTCTGACCCCGTGGGATCCAGCTCTGTGGTGTGTGTTGCTTCCTGAGTTGCTGTGTTGGTGTTCAGGTTGCTGCATCAGGAGTGGCAGGATGGAAACATGGAGCACCTGAAGTTCCAGGTCCGGATGCTGAGCAGCCACTCTCCCAAGTGCCTCGCCTACTGGAACATGTGAGTGACACCCAGCACGGACCACGAGAACCCAAAGCTTAAGTCAAGGAGCCGGGATGTCCTGAACCCAACCACTGAAGGCCTTCACACGGCAGGGCAAACACGTAGAAATGTACTTTTATAATCCTTAGCTCCACTGCTGGGGTGGACACGGCTGTTAAGCCTCTCTTCGTGGGCAGGAATCAAACATGTCTCACTGCGTAATCTTAAAGTATTCATGAAGCAGCTCCTAAAAAGACATGAATGTGTGTTTTTGTGTGAGATGAATAGCCCTCTGAGGTGTGTGTCCTGACCGTATCTGTGTTTCTCTCAGAGCGATAGCTGTGGAGAAGGAGCTGAAGCTAACTTCTGAGGTGAGTCGGGATGGAGAGACGCTCTGAAGGACCTTTTATTCAAATATATACCCAAAAACTAAGAACAGTGTAATATGACACAATACTTGGATAATAAAATATTCGTATGAGAAGTGGAGAGCTGTGCAGACATTAAGAAGTGTGTACAATGTGCTAAAGGGTGAAGGAGGACTGAGGGGATTGGGCCTGATGGGTGAGAGCCACCCATTGGGCCAGGACTGTCCCTCCATGCACAGGAGACCAATCACAATGGTCAGGTCCAGTAATGGTTTGATGTAAATGAACTGCCTCAGGGTCCTACAGGTCCTGGAGGGACGGAGGACCCTCGCAGAGCGCCTGCCTCTGGTCTCCTCCCCACAGGCTTCTTGGTTGACAGTTTGTTGTTGTTTGTTGGTTTATTAACCTCTCACTTTGTTTCTGCTGCTTCTCCTCCTTCCTCTTTATGTCACTGTCTTTCTCTTCCAGGTGCGACGTCTCTATCACCAAGCTCTGACCAACCTTCCTCTGTGCGCTGAGCTGTGGAAAGATGTAAACACGCACACACACACACACACTGACTCACTTCCTGTCTCATTCGAGGCGCATGTTGAGAATATTTTAAACGATGAGATGGTCTAGAGATGAGATGGTCTAGAGATGAGATGGTCTAGAGATGAGATGGTCTCTAGAGATGAGATGGTCTCTAGAGATGGTCTAGAGAGATGAGATGGTCTAGAGAGATGGTCTCTAGAGATGAGATGGTCTCTAGAGATGAGATGGTCTTTAGAGATGAGATGGTCTCTAGAGATGAGATGGTCTTTAGAGATGAGATGGTCTCTAGAGATGAGATGGTCTTTAGAGATGAGATGGTCTAGAGAGATGAGATGGTCTCTAGAGATGAGATGGTCTAGAGATCAGATGGTCTTTAGAGATGAGATGGTCTCTAGAGATGAGATGGTGTTTAGAGATGAGATGGTCTAGAGATGAGATGGTCTTTAGAGATGAGATGGTCTAGAGATGAGATGGTCTCTAGAGATGGTCTTTAGAGATGAGATGGTCTTTAGAGATGAGATGGTCTCTAGAGATGAGATGGTCTAGAGAGATGAGATGGTCTAGAGATGAGATGGTCTTTAGAGATGAGATGGTCTATAGAGATGAGATGGTCTAGAGATGAGATGGTCTATAGAGATGAGATGGTCTAGAGATGAGATGGTCTATAGAGATGAGATGGTCTCTAGAGATGAGATGGTCTAGAGATGAGATGGTCTAGAGATGAGATGGTCTATAGAGATGAGATGGTCTTTAGAGATGAGATGGTCTCTAGAGATGAGATGGTCTCTAGAGATGAGATGGTCTTTAGAGATGAGATGGTCTCTAGAGATGAGATGGTCTATAGAGATGAGATGGTCTAGAGAGATGAGATGGTCTAGAGATGAGATGGTCTATAGAGATGAGATGGTCTAGAGAGATGAGATGGTCTTTAGAGATGAGATGGTCTAGAGATGAGATGGTCTAGAGAGATGAGATGGTCTAGAGATGAGATGGTCTATAGAGATGGTCTCTAGAGATGAGATGGTCTATAGAGATGGTCTCTAGAGATGAGATGGTCTATAGAGATGAGATGGTCTATAGAGATGGTCTATAGAGATGAGATGGTATAGAGATGAGATGGTCTAGAGATGGTCTCTAGAGATGAGATGGTCTTTAGAGATGAGATGGTCTTTAGAGATGAGATGGTCTCTAGAGATGAGATGGTCTAGAGATGAGATGGTCTAGAGATGAGATGGTCTTTTGAGATGAGATGGTCTAGAGATGGTCTCTAGAGATGAGATGGTCTTTAGAGATGAGATGGTCTTTAGAGATGAGATGGTCTCTAGAGATGAGATGGTCTTTAGAGATGAGATGGTCTCTAGAGATGAGATGGTATAGAGATGAGATGGTCTTTAGAGATGGTCTTTAGAGATGAGATGGTCTCTAGAGATGAGATGGTCTCTAGAGATGAGATGGTCTCTAGAGATGAGATGGTCTTTAGAGATGGTCTTTAGAGATGAGATGGTCTCTAGAGATGAGATGGTCTCTAGAGATGAGATGGTCTCTAGAGATGAGATGGTCTATAGAGATGGTCTATAGAGATGGTCTCGTCTAGAGATGAGATGGTCTCTAGAGATGAGATGGTCTTTAGAGATGAGATGGTCTAGAGATGAGATGGTCTCTAGAGATGAGATGGTCTAGAGATGAGATGGTCTATAGAGATGAGATGGTCTCGAGATGAGATGGTCTCTAGAGATGAGATGGTCTCGAGATGAGATGGTCTCTAGAGATGAGATGGTCTATAGAGATGGTCTCTAGAGATGAGATGGTCTCGAGATGAGATGGTCTTTAGAGATGGTCTTTAGAGATGAGATGGTCTATAGAGATGAGATGGTCTTTAGAGATGAGATGGTCTTTAGAGATGAGATGGTCTTTAGAGATGAGATGGTCTCTAGAGATGAGATGGTCTATAGAGATGAGATGGTCTCGAGATGAGATGGTCTTTAGAGATGAGATGGTCTTTAGAGATGAGATGGTCTAGAGATGAGATGGTCTCGAGATGAGATGGTCTCTAGAGATGAGATGGTCTATAGAGATGAGATGGTCTCTAGAGATGAGATGGTCTAGAGATGAGATGGTCTCTAGAGATGAGATGGTCTAGAGATGAGATGGTCTATAGAGATGAGATGGTCTCTAGAGATGAGATGGTCTATAGAGATGAGATGGTCTAGAGATGAGATGGTCTCTAGAGATGAGATGGTCTCCAGAGATGAGATGGTCTAGAGATGAGATGGTCTCTAGAGATGAGATGGTCTAGAGATGAGATGGTCTCTAGAGATGAGATGGTCTCCAGAGATGAGATGGTCTAGAGATGAGATGGTCTAGAGATGAGATGGTCTCTAGAGATGAGATGGTCTATAGAGATGAGATGGTCTATAGAGATGAGATGGTCTAGAGATGAGATGGTCTCTAGAGATGAGATGGTCTCCAGAGATGAGATGGTCTAGAGATGAGATGGTCTCTAGAGATGAGATGGTCTAGAGATGAGATGGTCTCTAGAGATGAGATGGTCTCTAGAGATGAGATGGTCTTTAGAGATGGTCTTTAGAGATGAGATGGTCTCTAGAGATGAGATGGTCTCTAGAGATGAGATGGTCTCTAGAGATGAGATGGTCTATAGAGATGGTCTCGTCTAGAGATGAGATGGTCTCTAGAGATGAGATGGTCTTTAGAGATGAGATGGTCTAGAGATGAGATGGTCTCTAGAGATGAGATGGTCTAGAGATGAGATGGTCTATAGAGATGAGATGGTCTCGAGATGAGATGGTCTCTAGAGATGAGATGGTCTCGAGATGAGATGGTCTCTAGAGATGAGATGGTCTATAGAGATGGTCTCTAGAGATGAGATGGTCTCGAGATGAGATGGTCTTTAGAGATGGTCTTTAGAGATGAGATGGTCTATAGAGATGAGATGGTCTTTAGAGATGAGATGGTCTTTAGAGATGAGATGGTCTTTAGAGATGAGATGGTCTCTAGAGATGAGATGGTCTATAGAGATGAGATGGTCTCGAGATGAGATGGTCTTTAGAGATGAGATGGTCTTTAGAGATGAGATGGTCTAGAGATGAGATGGTCTCGAGATGAGATGGTCTCTAGAGATGAGATGGTCTATAGAGATGAGATGGTCTCTAGAGATGAGATGGTCTAGAGATGAGATGGTCTCTAGAGATGAGATGGTCTAGAGAGATGAGATGGTCTATAGAGATGAGATGGTCTATAGAGATGAGATGGTCTAGAGATGAGATGGTCTCTAGAGATGAGATGGTCTCCAGAGATGAGATGGTCTAGAGATGAGATGGTCTATAGAGATGAGATGGTCTATAGAGATGAGATGGTCTCCAGAGATGAGATGGTCTAGAGATGAGATGGTCTAGAGATGAGATGGTCTATAGAGATGAGATGGTCTATAGAGATGAGATGGTCTATAGAGATGAGATGGTCTAGAGATGAGATGGTCTATAGAGATGAGATGGTCTCTAGAGATGAGATGGTCTATAGAGATGAGATGGTCTATAGAGATGAGATGGTCTAGAGATGAGATGGTCTCTAGAGATGAGATGGTCTCCAGAGATGAGATGGTCTAGAGATGAGATGGTCTCTAGAGATGAGATGGTCTAGAGATGAGATGGTCTCTAGAGATGAGATGGTCTCCAGAGATGAGATGGTCTAGAGATGAGATGGTCTAGAGATGAGATGGTCTCTAGAGATGAGATGGTCTATAGAGATGAGATGGTCTAGAGATGAGATGGTCTCTAGAGATGAGATGGTCTCCAGAGATGAGATGGTCTAGAGATGAGATGGTCTCTAGAGATGAGATGGTCTAGAGATGAGATGGTCTAGAGATGAGATGGTCTTTTGAGATGAGATGGTCTAGAGATGGTCTCTAGAGATGAGATGGTCTTTAGAGATGAGATGGTCTTTAGAGATGAGATGGTCTCTAGAGATGAGATGGTCTCTAGAGATGAGATGGTCTTTAGAGATGAGATGGTCTCTAGAGATGAGATGGTATAGAGATGAGATGGTCTTTAGAGATGGTCTTTAGAGATGAGATGGTCTCTAGAGATGAGATGGTCTCTAGAGATGAGATGGTCTCTAGAGATGAGATGGTCTTTAGAGATGGTCTTTAGAGATGAGATGGTCTCTAGAGATGAGATGGTCTCTAGAGATGAGATGGTCTTTAGAGATGAGATGGTCTAGAGATGAGATGGTCTCTAGAGATGAGATGGTCTAGAGATGAGATGGTCTATAGAGATGAGATGGTCTCGAGATGAGATGGTCTCTAGAGATGAGATGGTCTCGAGATGAGATGGTCTCTAGAGATGAGATGGTCTATAGAGATGGTCTCTAGAGATGAGATGGTCTCGAGATGAGATGGTCTTTAGAGATGGTCTTTAGAGATGAGATGGTCTATAGAGATGAGATGGTCTTTAGAGATGAGATGGTCTTTAGAGATGAGATGGTCTTTAGAGATGAGATGGTCTTTAGAGATGAGATGGTCTCTAGAGATGAGATGGTCTATAGAGATGAGATGGTCTCGAGATGAGATGGTCTTTAGAGATGAGATGGTCTTTAGAGATGAGATGGTCTAGAGATGAGATGGTCTCGAGATGAGATGGTCTCTAGAGATGAGATGGTCTATAGAGATGAGATGGTCTAGAGATGAGATGGTCTCCAGAGATGAGATGGTCTAGAGATGAGATGGTCTATAGAGATGAGATGGTCTATAGAGATGAGATGGTCTATAGAGATGAGATGGTCTAGAGATGAGATGGTCTAGAGATGAGATGGTCTCTAGAGATGAGATGGTCTCCAGAGATGAGATGGTCTAGAGATGAGATGGTCTAGAGATGAGATGGTCTCTAGAGATGAGATGGTCTAGAGATGAGATGGTCTCTAGAGATGAGATGGTCTCCAGAGATGAGATGGTCTAGAGATGAGATGGTCTCTAGAGATGAGATGGTCTAGAGATGAGATGGTCTAGAGATGAGATGGTCTCTAGAGATGAGATGGTCTCTAGAGATGAGATGGTCTAGAGATGAGATGGTCTCTAGAGATGAGATGGTCTAGAGATGAGATGGTCTCTAGAGATGAGATGGTCTCTAGAGATGAGATGGTCTCGAGATGAGATGGTCTAGAGATGAGATGGTCTATAGAGATGAGATGGTCTCTAGAGATGAGATGGTCTCTAGAGATGAGATGGTCTCGAGATGAGATGGTCTCTAGAGATGAGATGGTCTCTAGAGATGAGATGGTCTCGAGATGAGATGGTCTCTAGAGATGAGATGGTATAGAGATGAGATGGTCTCTAGAGATGAGATGGTCTCTAGAGATGAGATGGTCTTTAGAGATGAGATGGTCTCTAGAGATGAGATGGTCTAGAGATGAGATGGTCTCTAGAGATGAGATGGTCTTTGAGGATGCAATCGTCCCCTGATAGGCGATGGTCTCCTTGGATTTGAGGGTCTCTTGGATTCGAGGGTCTCTTGGATTCGAGGGTCTCTTGGGTCGTGCTCTTCCAGTGACATTTCTCTCGATAGGAGACAGGAAGTGACAGCAGAATCTGTTTACACCTCACCTTCTTACACGCATGTACACCTGCTACCCCCCTCCTCCTCCTCCTCCTCCTCCTCACCTCCTCTCTCCCCCCCCCACCCCCACCCCCCCACAGCGCCTCCTGGCCGCAGCAGCTGACGGAGACGGACCCGCCCGGCTGCGGCGGCTGCTCTCCAGGGTGCAGCAGGTGGGAGTGAGTCTCGGTCTCAGTGAGCGTCTCGCTTTAGTGACCGAAGATCAGTGACATTAAAGATTAATAAGCTGTAGATGAGTGAGAGCCGACCGAGGTAAGACGGAGCCCCCCCCCACAGAGAGTCCACATGTGTCTCATCACGGACGTAAGTATCGACCTTCTGAGTGACCCGGTGATGAATCCATGTTTCTGTTTCTGTCACTTTTCATTTGGACCTCATTCCCACCCTTTTTATTTGACCCCTGTAGCAATGCTGCATCTGCACGTTGTCTTTTCTTTGTCTCCTGAGGATACACAAGACTTTTATTTTGATAGAGATCGATATGAATATGTTGAGGGGCTGACCGGCTGCAGGACTCGCGGCTCTGCTGGATTGTTTTTTCGTTTTTCTCAAAGTTCTCTCGTGACGTGATTCGAGAGAATCCCAGCGGAGGGAGAGGCGTCCTTCCACTGTTGTTTTTTATATGTTGGATTTAAATGTTATTAAATTATTTTCTAAATACAAAAGAAATGTCTCCCGAGTGTCATTGTGTCTCCGTGTCTGTTATTATCGGGTCATCTGTGAATCTCTGGATGAGATCCTGAGGGAAGAAACGCGAGCTGACATGAAGAACACTTAAATCCAACGTGTAATTCTAGCGCACTTGGGAGAAGAACTTCCCCTCAGATCAGAAGAACTTCACAGATACATGGGAGGCTGTGGCGCAGTGGGTAGTGCGTTAGTGTTGGAGTCCAGGTTCAAACCCCACCGCAGTCAGCATGTCGTTGTGTCCCTAAAAATGTGTGGCTTTAACTGTCGTTTACAAATATAGATAAACCAACGGGACAAAACTAATTTAAAAACACAGGACAATAAAACCTTTACGCCACAGACTGAAAACTCACGGCACGTAAACACGATCAAACTTACAACTACAATAAGCATGTTAATCTAATACAGCTCCGGCGACCCGTGGTCTCCAGGTTGGCAGTACGGGTCCAGTGTACTTGCGTCAGTGCAGATGGAGTGACATGAGGACTCTTGCACAGCAGGGGGCGCACGTGCACCTTCAAGTGGTTTGCGACCCAACATTTCCTCTGGACGTGAACAAATACAAACACGCCCTGTTTCTGTGTTCTGCTCACAAAGCGCTCAGACACACACTCTCACACTGTCTCTCCTCAACACACACACGCACGCACACACACACACTCTCACACTGTCTCTCTCTCTCACACACACACACACTGTCACACTCTCACACTGTCTCTCTCACACACACACGCACGCACACACACACACTCTCACACTGTCTCTCACACACACACACACACACTCACACTGTCTCTCTCTCTCACACACACGCACGCACACACACACACTCTCACACTGTCTCTCACACACACACACACACTCTCACACTGTCTCTCTCACACACACTGTCTCTCTCTCTCTCACACACACACACACACACTGTCTCTCTCTCTCACACACACACACACACACAGGCCATCAGACTGAACTCTGTGAAGAACATCCATAAACATTCACCTGTTGCATTATGCTAATTATTAATATAATATTCCATGTTCTTGTATATAAACTCTTCTTGCACTATTTCTATTGTATTTCTATTTCCTTGCACATCTCCAAACATTCTCTTGCCCTCTTGCATCTGGTGTATGAGTTATATGTCCTCTGTTGGAGGCCCGCAGCTGCTGAGCACGTGGGGGTGCAGACTCGAATGGAAGGGCCTGAAGAGGGACTCTGATGTCTCCGTGCAGTGTTCCGGTGATGATGGTTCACTGGAGTTAAATAAATACAACTCGGGGAGGAGTCAGACCCCCGCCCTCCGCATCACGTGACGGACGGAAGCTCGCTCGTGATGTGAAATCCGGCTCTTTTCAAAGATCCGGTTCTTTTGACTCGGCTCTTGTATGTGTATTATGTTATTTTATTTCAAGTTACAATTGTATGTATTTTAAGGGACTTTATTAAAAGACTAGAAATAAACAATCCAACATGTAAACATCTCAAATTGAAATAAAATTAAAAAAAAGTCGGAAATATACACGTTGAAGCTTTGAATCTGGGTCCGTCCTGGTCTGTGATTGGCCGCACGGTCCGCCAATCACAACGAAGTCCCGCCTCTTCTCATTCACGACACAGAGTCGGCTCTTAGATCCGGATCGTTGCGAAAAGACCCATCATCCTCATCTCCCTGCTCTCCTCTCACGGTAACCGGGACGCAGGCAGGGCAAAGCTCCGGTAACGGTAACGGGTTTATTCGCTGAATGCTCTCCGGGGACGATGGCACCTCGTGACGTCAGACAACGGTTGTCCAAATTAGCCCAAAAGAGCGGAACGCGGTGTGTTCGTGTGGCGGGAAACTGGGCTGTGTTTGTTGTGTTGTGTTAGCCGTTAGCCGCTGAAGCTAACGAGCTGTTAACGGTTAACGGGAGGAGACAGCTCACCGGGGAAATGTTCCGGTGAATCTACCGGGACCCACATGATGGACGGAGGGAAACGGAGCCGTTAAAAGAGTGTTAGCCGGCACCAGGCCTGCGTTTCAGATCCGAGAGTTGTTGTTGTTTCTCTCAGGAAGTAACTAAGTACTGAAGTACCATTTGCAGGTACTTGTACTCTACATGGTGTACTTCTACTCTCTGCAGTTCAGAGGTACACGGTGTACTTCTACTCTCTACAGTTCAGAGGTACATATGGTGTACTTGTACTCCACTACATGTATTTAATACCTGTATGTATTTAAGTGTTGAATCAGACTTTCGCAGTCTACAAAGTACTTCAGACTAGCTGCTCCTCCACCAGCTACCCTGCAGTCTACAAAGTACTTCAGACTAGCTGCTCCTCCACCAGCTACCCTGCAGTCTACAAAGTACTTCAGACTAGCTGCACCTCCACCAGCTACCCTGCAGTCTACAAAGTACTTCAGACTAGCTGCTCCTCCACCAGCTACCCTGCAGTCTACAAAGTACTTCAGACTAGCTGCTCCTCCACCAGCTACCCTGCAGTCTACAAAGTACTTCAGACTAGCTGCACCTCCACCAGCTACCCTGCAGTCTACAAAGTACTTCAGACTAGCTGCTCCTCCACCAGCTACCCTGCAGTCTACAAAGTACTTCAGACTAGCTGCTCCTCCACCAGCTACCCTGCAGTCTACAAAGTACTTCAGACTAGCTGCTCCTTCACCAGCTACCCTGCAGTCTACAAAGTACTTCAGACTAGCTGCTCCTCCACCAGCTACCCTGCAGTCTACAAAGTACTTCAGACTAGCTGCTCCTCCACCAGCTACCCTGCAGTCTACAAAGTACTTCAGACTAGCTGCTCCTCCACCAGCTACCCTGCAGTCTACAAAGTACTTCAGACTAGCTGCTCCTCCACCAGCTACCCTGCAGTCTACAAAGTACTTCAGACTAGCTGCACCTTCACCAGCTACCCTGCAGTCTACAAAGTACTTCAGACTAGCTGCTCCTCCACCAGCTACCCTGCAGTCTACAAAGTACTTCAGACTAGCTGCTCCTCCACCAGCTCTGAGAACACTTTCATGATCAATCTTTATAAAACATATATATATTATTCTGAAATGGACCAATCTGCACAACGACTACTTTCACTGTGTTTCACTATATTCTGATAATACTTTCTACTTTCACTCGAGGGACATTTTGAATGCAGGACTTCTACTGTAACAGAGTATTCCTACACTTAGCTTCAGCAAAATGACCTTAAATAGTCCCAAGTTAAATCAAACTGTACGACAGAATATCAGAAGTAGGTTGAATCCCATATTTGGAATGCCCTAGTGGCCAAGCGGTGGTACTACAGAATCCTGATTTATTTCTCCATTCATCTGACTGACAGAGAGCTGGAGACCGGAGGCGGGGCCTAAGGGAAAACTGAACTGCGCATGCTCAGTGGGCCCACATCCGGGTCCTTTCTGGATCTACAGTCGCTCCATTTCTGGCTTCATGCAGCTCCGAGCAGCTTCACAGGACTGAACGAGGCTGGGTCCAGTTTTCTTTTTACAGCCGTGTTGAGCACACTTCCACCCCTCCTCGTTTCCTATCCTTCCCCCCTTCCTCCCTCGCTGGAGCAGGAATAAGGAGCTTCTTCATCTTCTTCCATGATCACAATGGCCCTGAACCCGCAGTTCCCAGAAAACTCCTATAAAAGTGAGTATTGTTGTAGGAACTGAATGGGCGGGTCGTGACACAAGTTAATATTGACTTTATTGATACACTGTAGATGTACTGACCCTGACCTCTGACCTCTGACCTGCAGTGACCGAGGAGGACGTGAAGAGGCTGATCGAGCTCAGGGCGTCCAACGAGGCGCTGTTCACCGGGAAGAGGAACTCTGCCAAGTTAGCGTGGAGGTGTGTGTGTGTGTGTGTGTGTGTGTGTGTGTGTCAGAAGGTCTTAAAACGATGGGGATCGGGAGGTTACTTCTGTGTTGCGATCACGGCTGCAAAGTAATGCATTGACGTATTTCATCTTTCATAGCAGTTCTCCTTTATGCTTAACTTCTATTCAAAGTGGTCTTAAAAAGTCTTAACTGTGAGTTGGTGAAACCGGCAGGAACCCTGTAAACAGTCACTGTAGTGGTAGTCCGTGGCAACGTGAGCGCGTCTGGGTGCCGGTAATGCTCCTCACTGCAGGTCCGAGGCCTTCGTCTGCCTCTGCCTGCGAGGGGTGGACAGCCACTGCAGAGGGTTGACATGAGTGGTCTCCTGTGCTGGTGTGTCCTCTGGTGACGCTCCGTCTGTTCCTCAGCACCATCCTGAAGGGCCTCGGTCTGGAGGGGAAGCTGACGCCCGACCAGATCGCCAAGAAGTGGGACAACCTGCGGACTAAGTACAAGGTGAGGAGGTGCAGAGAGGGTTCACTGAGACGCTGCTCAATGTTCAAATCCTGCTTGATGTTTGACTCTGATTTCATGTTTTTAATATATTTTCATATCTCTGAGACCTATAATATATGCCTACACATAGTAAAATAGGAGACCTTTGAATTGCCTTGTGTTGAAAGCTGTTGTATAAATAAACGTGTGTGTTTTCAGGACCTGAAGCAGCCGTACCAGGGTCAGGACAGCCTGGGGGGGGCGGTGGAGTCGTGGCCCTGGTTCCACATCATGGACGAGGCGATGCACGGACGCCTCTTCAACAGCAGCCTGGTGCTCAGCCTGGACGGGACCCACAGCCAGACCCAGAACCAGACCCAGAGCCAGAGCCAGAGCCAGACCCAGACCCAGAGCCAGGGCCACAACCAGACCCAGAACCAGAGCCACAACCAGACCCAGAACCAGATCCACAACCAGACCCAGAGCCACAACCAGATCCACAACCAGACCCAGAGCCAGGAGAACACCGACATCCTGGAGTTCCTCATCAAGACGGAGATGGAGGACACGGTGGCGCAGGAAGCAGCAGTGCATGATGGGACGCTGCACGGGGACGCTGCTCCCACTGAGGGGGTGCCGATGGGCTGGAGGAGGATGAGTGAGTGCTCTTACAAAAGTAAGGAGACGGAAAAAGATCCCAGAATACAGATCATTTCATTAAAGAGGGAATTCATTCATATCATCCAATCAGATCAAAGGGCCTCCAGGGGGGTTTCTAGAAAGATCTAGTATGAGTCCTGTGTCACTGATCTTGTTTATAAGATATCGAAACACATAATTTCATTAACCCTTAGGAGTCGACCGTGAAACCGCAGATACGTGATTTTAAAGTTGATATATATATGTTGTGCCAGATAAAGGGTTAAAGAGGGAGAGAGAGGCATCGCATCGTGGCTTAAGTATCGCGACGGCGTCGTATCGTGGCTTAAGTATCGCGACGGTGTCGTATCGTGGCTTAAGTATCGCGACGGCGTCGTATCGTGGCTTAAGTATCGCGACGGCGTCGTATCGTGGCTTAAGTATCGCGACGGCATCGCATCGCGACGGCATCGCATCGTGGCTTAAGTATCGTGGCGGCATGGCATCGTGGCTTAAGTATCGCGGCAGCGTCGTATCGTGGCTTAAGTATCGAGGCAGCATCGCATCGTGGCTTAAGTATCGCGGCGGCATCGTATCGTGGCTTAAGTATCGCGACGGCGTCGTATCGTGGCTTAAGTATCGCGACGGCATCGCATCGTGGCTTAAGTATCGTGGCGGCATGGCATCGTGGCTTAAGTATCGCGGCAGCGTCGTATCGTGGCTTAAGTATCGAGGCAGCATCGCATCGTGGCTTAAGTATTGCGGCAGCATTGCATCGTGGGTTAAGTATTGCGGCAGCATCGCATCGTGGTTTAAGTATCACGGCAGTATCGTATCGTGGCTTAAGTATCGCGGCAGCATGGCATCGTGGCTTAAATATCGTGGCTTAAGTATCGCGGCGGCATCGTATCGTGGCTTAAGTATCGCGACGGCATCGTATCGTGGCTTAAGTATCGCGGCAGCATGGCATCGTGGCTTAAGTATCGCGACAGCGTCGTATCGTGGCTTAAGTATCGCGACAGCGTCGTATCGTGGCTTAAGTATCGCGGCAGCATGGCATCGTGGCTTAAGTATCGCGACAGCGTCGTATCGTGACGGCATCGTATCGTGGCTTAAGTATCGCGACAGCATCGCATCGTGGGTTAAGTATCGTGGCATCGTGGATTAAGTATTGCGGCGCCATCGTATCGTGGGTTAAGTATCGCGGCATCGTGGGTTAAGTATCGCGGCAGCATGGCATCGTGGGTTAAGTATCGCGGCAGCGTCGTATCGTGGGTTAAGTATCGCGGCAGCGTCGTATCGTGGCTTAAGTATCACGGCAGCATCGTATCGTGGGTTAAGTATTGCGACGGCATGGCATCGTGGCTTAAGTATCGCGACGGCATCGTATCGTGGCTTAAGTATCGCGGCAGCGTCGTATCGTGGGTTAAGTATCGCGGCAGCGTCGTATCGTGGCTTAAGTATCGCGGCATCGTGGGTTAAGTATCGCGGCAGCATGGCATCGTGGGTTAAGTATCGCGGCAGCGTCGTATCGTGGGTTAAGTATCGCGGCAGCGTCGTATCGTGGGTTAAGTATCGCGGCGGCATCGTATCGTGGCTTAAGTATCGCGGCGGCATCGTATCGTGGCTTAAGTATCGCGGCGGCATCGTATCGTGGCTTAAGTATCGCGGCAGCGTCGTATCGTGGGTTAAGTATCGCGGCAGCGTCGTATCGTGGCTTAAGTATCGCGGCATCGTGGGTTAAGTATCGCGGCAGCATGGCATCGTGGGTTAAGTATCGCGGCAGCGTCGTATCGTGGGTTAAGTATCGCGGCAGCGTCGTATCGTGGGTTAAGTATCGCGGCGGCATCGTATCGTGGCTTAAGTATCGCGGCGGCATCGTATCGTGGCTTAAGTATCGCGGCGGCATCGTATCGTGGCTTAAGTATCGCGACGGCATGGCATCGTGGCTTAAGTATCGCGACGGCATCGTATCGTGGCTTAAGTATCGCGGCAGCGTCGTATCGTGGGTTAAGTATCGCGGGTAAGTATCGCGGCAGCGTCGTATCGTGGCTTAAGTATCGCGACGGCATCGTATTGTGGCTTAAGTATCGCGGCAGCGTCGTATCGTGGCTTAAGTATCGCGGCAGCATGGCATCGTGGCTAGTATCGTGGCTTAAGTATCGCGGGCAGGCATCGTGGCTTAAGTATCGTGGCTTAAGTATCGCGGCAGCATGGCATCGTGGCTTAAGTATCGCGGCGGTATCGTATCGTGGCTTAAGTATCGCGACGGCATCGTATCGTGGCTTAAGTATCGCGACGGCATCGTATCGTGGCTTAAGTATCGCGGCAGCATGGCATCGTGGCTTAAGTATCGCGGCAGCATGGCATCGTGGCTTAAGTATCGCGACAGCGTCGTATCGTGGCTTAAGTATCGCGGCAGCATGGCATCGTGGCTTAAGTATCGCGACAGCGTCGTATCGTGGCTTAAGTATCGTGACGGCATTGTATCGTGGCTTAAGTATCGCGACAGCATCGCATCGTGGGTTAAGTATCGTGGCATCGTGGATTAAGTATTGCGGCGCCATCGTATCGTGGGTTAAGTATCGCGGCAGCATGGCATCGTGGGTTAAGTATCGCGGCAGCATGGCATCGTGGGTTAAGTATCGCGGCAGCGTCGTATCGTGGGTTAAGTATCGCGGCAGCGTGGCATCGTGGGTTAAGTATCGCGGCAGCGTCGTATCGTGGGTTAAGTATCGCGGCAGCATGGCATCGTGGGTTAAGTATCGCGGCAGCGTGGCATCGTGGGTTAAGTATCGCGGCAGCATGGCATCGTGGGTTAAGTATCGGTGATTCCCAGCCTACTCCTCTTGAGCGGGTTAGAGTGAAACGCAGACAGGAAACTGACCCACACACGTTTCTGCTTCCTCACGTCTCGTCTCAGGGGTGAATATCTGCTGTGTGTTTCCTCAGTGTCTGAGACGGAAACGGAGAGGATGATCAAACTTCGGGCGGCAAACGAGGCTCTGTTCACCGGGAGGAAACACTCCGCCAAACCCGCCTGGAGGTGAGACTCTTCTCGGTCTCTGTTCAGTTTGTGTACAAGAAATATAATGAAGTGTTTTGATAATAAAATATAATCTTACACAGCAGTCTTAAAGTCTCCTATCATGCAAAGAGACATGTCCTTAGAAACGGCTGGAAGAGAGGGGGGGGGCTACAAGGACCTGATTGGGGGTTGGAGCAGGACACTTCAGAGACATGTCCTTGGAAACGGCTGGAAGAGAGGGGGGGGCTACAAGGACCTGTTTAGGGTTTGGAGCAGGACACTTCAGAGTCATGTCCTTAGTAACAGCTGGAAGAGAGGGGGGGGGGCTACAAGGACCTGTTTGGGGTTTGGAGCAGGACACTTCAGAGACATGTCCTTAGTAACAGCTGGAAGAGAGAGGGGGGGGGCTACAAGGACCTGTTTGGGGTTTGGAGCAGGACACTTCAGAGTCATGTCCTTGGTAACAGCTGGAAGAGGGGGGGGGGCTACAAGGACCTGTTTGGGGTTAGGAGCAGGACACTTCAGAGACATGTCCTTAGTAACAGCTGGGAGAGAGAGGGGGGGCTACAAGGACCTGTTTGGGGTTTGGAGCAGGACACTTCAGAGACATGTCCTTAGTAACAGCTGGAAGAGAGGGGGGGCTACAAGGACCTGTCTGGGGTTTGGAGCAGGACACTTCAGAGTCATGTCCTTGGTAACAGCTGGAAGAGAGGGGGGGGGCTACAAGGACCTGTTTGGGGTTAGGAGCAGGACACTTCAGAGTCATGTCCTTAGTAACAGCTGGAAGAGAGGGGGGGGGCTACAAGGACCTGTTTGGGGTTTGGAGCAGGACACTTCAGAGTCATGTCCTTAGTAACAGCTGGAAGAGAGGGGGGGGGGCTACAAGGACCTGATTGGGGTTAGGAGCAGGACACTTCAGAGTCATGTCCTTAGTAACAGCTGGAAGAGAGGGGGGGGGCTACAAGGACCTGATTGGGGTTAGGAGCAGGACACTTCAGAGTCATGTCCTTAGTAACAGCTGGAAGAGAGGGGGGGGCCTCACGCCCTCTCTCTCTCACCCCTCAGGTAGATTGTGTCCACGGTCTTCAGCCCTGCACCTGCGTGTCTTTCAGAGCCATCCTGTACGAGCTGGGTCTTCAGGGGAAGCTGACCACGGAGCAGCTGGCCAAGAAGTGGGACAACCTGAAGAGGAGGTACAAGGTAGGGACGTCCCGATCACCTCCTTTTGCTCCCGATCCGATTCCGATCATTTCGTTTTGACAATCTGCCGATACCGATTTTTCCCGATCCGATCTTTATGCAATGAGAAAAAAAAGGTAACGGCTGGTCACCCAACGCAACGCACTTTTTCTCCCGATTCCGATCTTTTGAAAATCACGTGATCGGCTCCGTACACATAGGCGTGGCAGTGAGTGTATGGTAACGGCAGCTCAGAGAGGAGGCAGTAAGTGTATGGTAACGGCAGCTCAGAGAGGAGGCAGTAAGTGTATGGTAACGGCAGCTCAGAGAGAGTAGGCGTGGCAGTGAGTGTATGGTAACGGCAGCTCAGAGAGAGTAGGCAGTGAGTGTATGGTAACGGCAGCTCAGAGAGGAGGCATTGAGTGTATGGTAACAGCAGCTCAGAGAGAGGAGGCAGTGAGTGTATGGTAACGGCAGCTCAGAGAGGAGGCAGTGAGTGTATGGTAACGGCAGCTCAGAGAGGAGCAGTGAGTGTATGGTAACGGCAGCTCAGAGAGAGGCAGTAAGTGTATGGTAACGGCAGCTCAGAGAGAGTAGACGTGCAGTGAGTGTATGGTAACGGCAGCTCAGAGAGAGGAGGCAGTGAGTGTATGGTAACGGCAGCTCAGAGAGGAGGCAGTAAGTGTATGGTAACGGCAGCTCAGAGAGAGTAGGCGTGGCAGTGAGTGTATGGTAACGGCAGCTCAGAGAGAGTAGGCAGTGAGTGTATGGTAACGGCAGCTCAGAGAGGAGGCAGTGAGTGTATGGTAACGGCAGCTCAGAGAGAGGAGGCAGTGAGTGTATGGTAACGGCAGCTCAGAGAGAGGCAGTGAGTGTATGGTAACGGCTGCTCAGAGAGGAGGCAGTGAGTGTATGGTAACGGCAGCTCAGAGAGGAGGCAGTGATGTATGGTAACGGCAGCTCAGAGAGAGGAGGCAGTGAGTGTATGGTAACAGCAGCTCAGAGAGAGGAGGCAGTCAGTGTATGGTAACAGCAGCTCAGAGAGAGTAGACGTGGCAGTGAGTGTATGGTAACGGCAGCTCAGAGAGGAGGCAGTAAGTGTATGGTAACGGCAGCTCAGAGAGAGTAGACGGGCAGTGAGTGTATGGTAACGGCAGCTCAGAGAGGAGGCAGTGAGTGTATGGTAACGGCAGCTCAGAGAGAGTAGACGTGGCAGTGAGTGTATGGTAACGGCAGCTCAGAGAGGAGGCAGTGAGTGTATGGTAACGGCAGCTCAGAGAGAGGAGGCAGTGAGTGTATGGTAACGGCAGCTCAGAGAGAGTAGACGTGGCAGTGAGTGTATGGTAACGGCAGCTCAGAGAGAGTAGACGTGGCAGTGAGTGTATGGTAACGGCAGCTCAGAGAGGAGGCAGTGAGTGTATGGTAACGGCAGCTCAGAGAGGAGGCAGTGAGTGTATGGTAACGGCAGCTCAGAGAGAGGAGGCAGTGAGTGTATGGTAACGGCAGCTCAGAGAGAGGAGGCAGTGAGTGTATGGTAACGGCAGCTCAGAGAGAGTAGACGTGGCAGTGAGTGTATGGTAACGGCTGCTCTGTGTCTCCACCAGGAGCTGAAGTTCCCCGCCCGCGGCGTGGACACCAACCCCTCCTCCTGGCCCTGGTTCTACCGCATGAACGACGCCATGGAGGGCCGCTTCACGGGCACCGCGCCCGTCCTCACGCCCATCGTGGAGGACGAGGACGAGGACATGGAGCCGCTGTCGCCCGTGCCGAGGAAACGAGCGCGGAGGAGCCGGGGCGGCATGGCCGAGTTCCTCACCGAGTCGGAGATGGACCTGCTGGTGGAGCAGGACGACAAGAGCGGGTCCACGGCGCTGGGAGACCTGCAGAGGATGGCCGAGTTCACATACAAGTGTAAGATGTGTGTGTGTGTGCGCGTGTGTGTGTGTGATAGAGACAGTTAGGTGTATGATTATTAATTCTGAGAAAAATTGGGAAATTCGGGCAAATTGGTAGAAAAAAAGGCAAGTTCTGAAAGAAGGCGATATTCGCAAACAAAATGAATTCTGGAAATAAAAGTAAAATTATGGAAAAAATGTCACATTCTGAAAAAAAGTCTAATAACAAGTTCTGAGAAAAGGGAACGGGCATTTGAGCCTTTGCAGACCATTGACATGCACACGCTGCTAAACTGCACAACAAGATATATTTAATATCGACATCGAGATGTTAACAACTTGATGGTAGCCTCATGTTTTTTAACTCACGGTGCGTCCACACGCGGCTTCAGACGAGTCTTCCACCGCCTCTCGGCCCGTTGACGTTGAACGGGGGTGACGTCACTTTGCCTCGCTTTTCGCCGCACTGCATTGTGGGGGAGCGGAGCGGAGATCTCCAGGATGTCCAGGATTCAAAAGTTGAGCAATGTTCAACTTTTGAAGCTGAGCTGGAAGCGCCAGCCAATCAAACACGTTTATGCAAATCTGACGTAGAAGCGCTAGCCAATCAAACCGCGTGTATGCAGGGAGAGCCAGACCGCGGTTCATTTCCTCATATTCCAAACGAGAAGTCACGGGAGCAGATCACCCGGTTCTTTACCACCAGAACTATTACCGGGATCCAAACCGGAGGAGCCAGCATGGAGGGAGGAGCCAGCATGGAGGGAGGAGCCAGCATGGAGGGAGGAGCCAGCATGGAGGGAGGAGCCAGCATGGAGGGAGGAGCCAGCATGGAGGGAGGGGGCAGCATGGAGGGAGGAGCCAGCATGGAGGGAGGGGGCAGCATGGAGGGAGGAGCCAGCATGGAGGGAGGAGCCAGCATGGAGGGAGGAGCCAGCATGGAGGGAGGGGGAGAGGCAGTGGAGGGAGGAGCCAGCATGGAGGGAGGGGGAGAGGCAGTGGGGGGAGGAGCCAGCATGGAGGGAGGAGCCAGCATGGAGGGAGGTGGAGAGGCAGTGGGGGAACTGGGAGGGCTTCGCCTGTCTGGGGAGTTTATATAAATATATGTTGCTCGCATAAAATCCCCGGGGGTTTTGCTCTGTATGTCGGGGGCGGGACATTCAATCCCCAAGCTGTCAGACACGCCCAGCTCCAAGACTTCAAGATGTTTGAAAAGCCGCTGTGTGGACGGGCCGTTAGGATCGCGTTCAGTCGAGAGAACGGTAAATGTGTGCATTTTATTATAGAGTTTATTTACAAAAAAGAAACAGAATTACAGATTTGTATTTTAGTTAGTGAGAACGTGTGTCCAAGAGACGCTGATTTGAAAGCGTTGTCACGGCACGTCCGGTTTCTGCCGGAGAGGAAGGAGTGTCCCAAAGCTTTGTGCTGGTTTTACATCCTCCGCCTGACAGCAGGAGCCTCGTTCAGCTGAGCCAGTGGGCAGGGTGTGGTTTGGAACTGGGCCCTGGCGCAGGTTCAGAGATGTTTACCTGCAGCTCATCCCGAGTTCTCCTACCTTCATTTCAGTGACAGAAGAAGACATCCGGAGGCTGATTGAGCTGCGGTCTTCAAACGAGTCCCTGTTCACCGGCAGGAGGAACACGGCCAAGCCCGCATGGAGGTGAGACTTTCCAGGTTCCTCTCAAGGTTCCTCTCACTGTTCCTCTCAAGGTTCCTCTCACTGTTCCTCTCGCGGTTCCTCTCAAGGTTCCTCTCACTCTCGCGGTTCCTCTCAAGGTTCCTCTCACTGTTCCTCTCAAGGTTCCTCTCACTGTTCCTCTCAAGGTTCCTCTCACTGTTCCTCTCACTGTTCCTCTCAAGGTTCCTCTCACTCTCACGGTTCCTCTCGCGGTTCCGCTCACGGTTCCTCTCACGGTTCCTCTCGCGGTTCCTCTCAATGTTCCTCTCGCGGTTCTCCTCTCGCGGTTCCTCTCGCGTTCCTCTCTCGGTTCCTCTCGCAGTTCCTCTCGCGGTTCCTCCGACGGTTCTTCTCGCGGTTCCTCTCGCGGTTCCTCTCGCTGTTCCTCTCTCGGTTCCTCTCGCTGTTCCTCTCGCGGTTCCTCCGACGGTTCTTCTCGCGGTTCCTCTCGCTGTTCCTCTCGTGGTTCCTCTGACGGTTCTTCTCGCTGTTCCTCTCACGGTTCCTCTCGCGGTTCCTCTCGCGGTTCCTCTCACAGTTCCTCTCACTGTTCCTCTCACGCTTCCTCTCGCGGTTCCTCTCGCGGTTCCTCTCGCGGTTCCTCTCGCGGTTCCTCTGGCGGTTCTTCTCGCGGTTCCTCTCACTCTCACGGTTCTTCTCGCGGTTCCTCTCACTCTCACAGTTCCTCTCGCGGTTCCTCTCACGGTTCCTCTCGCGGTTCCTCTCGCTGTTCCTCTCGCGGTTCCTCTCGCTGTTCCTCTCTCGGTTCCTCTCGCAGTTCCTCTCGCGGTTCCTCCGACGGTTCTTCTCGCGGTTCCTCTCGCGGTTCCTCTCGCTGTTCCTCTCTCGGTTCCTCTCGCTGTTCCTATCGCGGTTCCTCCGACGGTTCTTCTCGCTGTTCCTCTCGCGGTTCCTCTGACGGTTCTTCTCGCTGTTCCTCTCGCGGTTCCTCTGACGGTTCTTCTCGCTGTTTCTCTCGCGGTTCCTCTCGCAGTTCCTCTCACGGGTCCTCTCACTGTTCCTCTGACGGTTCCTCTGACGGTTCCTCTCGCGGTTCCTCTCGCGGTTCCTCTCACGGGTCCTCTCACAGTTCCTCTCGCAGTTCCTCTCGCGGTTCCTCCGACGGTTCCTCTCGCGGTTCCTCTCTCGGTTCCTCCGACGGTTCCTCTCGCGGTTCCTCCGACGGTTCTTCTCGCGGTTCCTCTCGCTGTTCCTCTCGCGGTTCCTCTGACGGTTCTTCTCGCTGTTCCTCTCGCGGTTCCTCTGACGGTTCTTCTCGCTGTTCCTCTCGCGGTTCCTCTCGCGGTTCCTCTCGCGGGTCCACTCACTGTTCCTCTCACGGTTCCTCTGACGGTTCCTCTCGCGGTTCCTCTCGCGGTTCCTCTCACGGTTCCTCTCACTGTTCCTCTCACTGTTCCTCTCGCGGTTCCTCTCGCGCATCCTCTCGCGGTTCTTCTCGCGGTTCCTCTCACTCTCACGGTTCTTCTCGCGGTTCCTCTCACTCTCACGGTTCCTCTCGCGGTTCCTCTCGCGGTTCCTCTCGCGGTTCCTCTCGCGGTTCCTCTCGCGGTTCCTCTCGCTGTTCCTCTCACGGTTCCTCTCTCGGTTCCTCTCGCGGTTCCTCTCGCGGTTCCTCTTGCGGTTCCTCTCTCGGTTCCTCTCACTGTTCCTCTCTCGGTTCCTCTTGCGGTTCCTCTCGCGGTTCCTCTCTCGGTTCCTCTCACGGTTCCTCTCTGTGCTCAGGGGCATCGTGAAGGAGATGGGTCTGACGGGGAAGATCACTCCGGATCAGGTGGCCAAGAAGTGGGACAACCTGAAGACCAAATTCAAGGTGAGCGCCTCATCCTGTCTCAAAAATGGAAATTCTTAGAAAAAGGTAAAATAATTCAAATTCAGAGATCAAAGCAGACATTTGAGAAAAATGTGAAAAGTTATTTTAGATTAAATAGGCGCGTTCACACCGTAGTACTTTACACCGTACTTTCCCCCTTTAGTTCCGTTAGTACCCTGAAAAGTGCCCCAGTTCTGATTGGCTGGGCGGATTGCAAACCACGCCCCGTCAAACTCTGAAATGTTTTGTAGAGCCGCCATTTTATTATCCTCGCATTAGCATTAGGTGTCGGCGTTCTGGCCATTTACTCGGAAGGCTTCAGTAGCCACAAGCCAGTCCCCAACTCCGGGGACTTCCGGCCGGTGACTTCGGCAGTATACGCCGTGAAGTTGTTTGCGGCCTGCCAGTAAACCAGAAGAAGAAGAAGAAGTGACGTCAGCGGCTCTTATGCGTAATCTTCCCTCAGGGAACTTATTCCAGTGTGAACGCGATCGGCTCTTAGATCCATAGGGGAGCTAAGTGCTGGGAGCTAAGTACGGCAAAGTACTTGGTGTGAACGCGGCTAAAGTGTTCATCTGTGTGCTTAGGACCTGAAGTTCCCTCCGCGGGGCATGGAGGGCCAGACGCCCCCCGCCTCCTGGCCCTGGTTCTCCCTGATGGGTGACGCTCTGGAGGGCCGTCTGGCAGGGAAGGCTGCCCGGGTGACGCCGGTGTGGAGCAGCGAGGAGGACGCCATCTTTGTTTCCTCCCCCCTTCCTCCCCCTCCTCCCCCCCCCGAGAGGGAGTGCCTGCTGGAGGGGAGGGGCAGCGTGTCCGAGCTGGAGTCCATGGGGGGAGGCGACGCCGCCGAGGCCGACGGGAACGTGACGTACATCGATGCCAGCGGAGAGGAGTGCTCCACGCCTTCAGAAAACTCCTATAAAAGTAAGAGACGATAGAAAAAAAGCCAAGTTCTGAGAAAAAGGTAAAATGACGTGCTCCACGCCGTCAGAGAAGACGTACCTCATTGATCCCCGGTTGGGACGTCTTTGTGTCCCAGAGATTAAAGATGTAAATGAACGTATGTGATTATTCCCTTAGTTTAAATTAGTAATAGAAAATAGACAGTTGATATTGGTGTTTTAATAATGAGATGCGTGTTCCCCTCAGTGACGGACCAGGACACGAGGAAGATGATCCGACTGAGAGCCGCTAACGAGGCGCTGTTCACCGGCAGGAGGAACGCTGCTAAAGCTGCATGGAAGTAAGAGGCAGCTGTGATGGAATGTGTGTGTTCACCTGTCCGAATGTGTGTGTTCACCTGTCCGAATGTGTGTGTTCACCTGTCCGAATGTGTGTGTTCACCTGTCCGAATGTGTGTGTTCACCTGTCCGAATGTGTGTGTTCACCTGTCCGAATGTGTGTTCACCTGTCCGAATGTGTGTTCACCTGTCCGAATGTGTGTTCACCTGTCCGAATGTGTGTGTTCACCTGTCCGAATGTGTGTGTTCACCTGTCCGAATGTGTGTTCACCTGTCCGAATGTGTGTTCACCTGTCCGAATGTGTGTGTTCACCTGTCCGAATGTGTGTGTTCACCTGTCCGAATGTGTTTGTTCACCTGTCCGAATGTGTGTGTTCACCTGTCCGATTGTGTGTTCACCTGTCCGAATGTGTGTGTTCACCTGTCAGAATGTGTGTGTTCACCTGTCCGAATGTGTGTTCACCTGTCCGAATGTGTGTTCACCTGTCCGAATGTGTGTGTTCACCTGTCCGAATGTGTGTGTTCACCTGTCCGAATGTGTTTGTTCACCTGTCCGAATGTGTGTGTTCACCTGTCCGATTGTGTGTTCACCTGTCCGAATGTGTGTGTTCACCTGTCAGAATGTGTGTGTTCACCTGTCCGAATGTGTGTTCACCTGTCCGAATGTGTGTGTTCACCTGTCCGAATGTGTGTGTTCACCTGTCCGAATGTGTGTTCATCTGTCTGAATGTGTGTGTTCACCTGTCTGAATGTGTGTTCACCTGTCCGAATGTGTGTTCACCTGTCCGAATGTGTGTGTTCACCTGTCTGAATGTGTGTTCACCTGTCCGAATGTGTGTTCATCTGTCTGAATGTGTGTGTTCACCTGTTCGAATGTGTGTGTTCACCTGTCCGAATGTGTGTGTTCACCTGTCCGAATGTGTGTTCACCTGTCCGAATGTGTGTTCACCTGTCCGAATGTGTGTGTTCACCTGTCCGAATGTGTGTGTTCACCTGTCCGAATGTGTGTGTTCACCTGTCCGAATGTGTGTGTTCACCTGTTCGAATGTGTGTGTTCACCTGTCCGAATGTGTGTTCACCTGTCCGATTGTGTGTTCACCTGTCCGAATGTGTGTGTTCACCTGTCCGAATGTGTGTGTTCACCTGTCCGAATGTATGTTCACCTGTCCGAATGTGTGTTCACCTGTCCGAATGTGTGTTCACCTGTCCGAATGTGTGTTCACCTGTCCGAATGTGTGTTCACCTGTCCGAATGTGTGTGTTCACCTGTCCGAATGTATGTTCACCTGTCCGAATGTGTGTTCACCTGTCCGAATGTGTGTTCACCTGTCCGAATGTGTGTTCACCTATCCGAATGTGTGTTCACCTGTCCGAATGTGTGTGTTCACCTGTCCGAATGTATGTTCACCTGTCCGAATGTGTGTTCACCTGTCCGAATGTGTGTTCACCTGTCCGAATGTGTGTTCACCTGTCCGAATGTGTGTGTTCACCTGTCCGAATGTGTGTTGACCTGTCCGAATGTGTGTGTTCACCTGTCCGAATGTGTGTGTGTTCACCTGTCCGAATGTGTGTGTTCACCTGTCTGAATGTGTGTTCACCTGTCCGAATGTGTGTTCACCTGTCTGAATGTGTGTGTTCACCTGTCCGAATGTGTGTTCATCTGTCCGAATGTGTGTTCACCTGTCCGAATGTGTGTGTTCACCTGTCCGAATGTGTGTTCACCTGTCCGAATGTGTGTTCACCTGTCCGAATGTGTGTGTGTTCACCTGTCCGAATGTGTGTGTTCAGGGCAATCATCAGGGAGATCGGGTTGCAGGGGAAAGTCTCGACCTATCAGATGGCCAAGAAATGGGACAATCTGAAGAGGAGATATAAGGTGCGTTCACAACAACAACAACTGTAAAGTAGTTTGGAGTTTGGTCGACCTCTTTTCCTAACCTCCCTCTCCTCCCTCTCCTCCCCTTCCTCCCTCTGCTCCCTCTCCTCCCCTTCCTCCCTCTCCTCCCCTTCCTCCCCTTCCTCCCTCTCCTCCCCTTCCTCCCTCTCCTTCAGGATCTAAAGTACCCTCCTGTTGGGATGGAAAACATGTCGGACAGCGCCTCCTCCTGGCCGTGGTTCCAGTTGATGAACGACGCCATGGAGGGCCGTCTGACGAGCAGCGCCCCCCTCCTCACCCCCGTAACCCATGACGACGACGACCATCCCTCCCCCAAACATCGCCCTCGCTCCTCCCTTCCTCCCCTTCCTCTTCCTCTTCCTCCCCTTCCTCTTCCTCAATCCTCCACAGACTTCGTAGATGAGGCGTTTGGTGGCGACGATGGAGGCGGCGATGGAGGCGACGATGGTGGCGACGATGGTGGGTGACGATGGAGGTGACGATGGAGGTGACGATGGAGGCGACGATGGGGCGAACGAGGCTCAGCTGGGAGGCCTGGAGAGAGAGTGGGAAATGGTGGAGAGAGAGAGGGAGGCGCTGGAGAGAGAGAGGGAGATGGTGGAGAGAGAGCGAGCGACGGTGGAGAGAGAGAGAGCGACCGTGGAGAGAGAGAGAGCGACGGTGCAGACGGAGAGACTGTGGCTGGAGAGAGAGAGGGAGACGCTCGGGCGAGAGAGAGAGGCGCTGGATCAGAGGGCGCTGATGATGAACTCTGTGGGGCATTCAGGACACCTCAACGCCCTCATGTAGAGCGCAAAGAGACGTAAAGACATAAACAGGCCCGGTGTAAAGAGACATAATGAGGACACAAAGAAGCCCGGTGTAAAGAGACATAATGAGGACACAAAGAAGCCCGGTTTAAAAAGGACGTAAAGAGATGAACTCTGTGGTGCATTCAGGACACCTCAAACGCCCTCAAGTAGAGCAGAAAGAGACATAAAGAGGACGCTCGGGGCATGTAGAGCAAATAGCCGTTTGGTCCTACAGTGGAGATCGACTGGGACAAAGCAGCGAGCTCTGGGACATTAAGCTGCAGGATGTAGAGGGACGAGCTCCACCGATGACTCGAGGGTAGCTCTGGAGCATGTAGAGCAAAGAGCGACGGGGACATAACCACGAGCTCTCTGGACATAACCACGAGCTCTCTGGACATAACCACGAGCTCTCGGGACATAACCACGAGCTCTCGGGACATAACCACGAGCTCTCTGGACATAGCGACGAACTCTCTGGACATAGCGACGAGCTCTCTGGACATAACCACGAGACATAACCACGAGCTCTCTGGACATAACCACGAGACATAACCACGAGCTCTCGGGACATAACCACGAGCTCTCGGGACATAGCGACGAGCTCTCGGGGACATAACCACGAGCTCTCTGGACATAACCACGAGCTCTCGGGACATAGCGACGAGCTCTCTGGACATAGCGACGAGCTCTCTGGACATAACCACGAGCTCTTGGGACATAACCACGAGCTCTCGGGACATAACCACGAGCTCTCGGGACATAACCACGAGCTCTCGGGACATAGCGACGAACTCTCTGGACATAACCACGAGACATAACCACGAGCTCTCTGGACATAACCACGAGCTCTCGGGACATAGCGACGAGCTCTCGGGACAAAACCACGAGCTCTCTGGACATAACCACGAGCTCTCGGGACATAGCGACGAGCTCTCGGGACATAACCACGAGCTCTCTGGACATAACCACGAGCTCTCTGGACATAACCACGAGCTCTCGGGACATAACTACGAGCTCTCTGGACATAACCACGAGCTCTCTGGACATAACCACGAGCTCTCTGGACATAACCACGAGCTCTCGGGACATATCGATGAGCTCTCGGGACATAACCACGAGCTCTCTGGACATAACCACGAGCTCTCGGGTCATAGCGACGAGCTCTCGGGACATATCCACGAGCTCTCTGGACATAACCACGAGCTCTCGGGACATAGCGACGAGCTCTCGGGACATAACCACGAGCTCTCTGGACATAACCACGAGCTCTCGGGACATAACCACGAGCTCTCTGGACATAACCACGAGCTCTCTGGACATAACCACGAGCTCTCTGGACATAACCACGAGCTCTTGGGACTTAACCACGAGCTCTCGGGACATAGCGACGAGCTCTCTGGATATAACCACGACCTCTCTGGACATAACCACGAGCTCTCTGGACATAACCACGAGCTCTCGGGACATAGCGACGAGCTCTCTGGACATAGCGACGAGCTCTCTGGACATAGCGACGAGCTCTCTGGACATAACCACGAGCTCTCTGGACATAGCAACGAGCTCTCTGGACATAACTACGAGCTCTCTGGACATAGCAACGAGCTCTCTGGACATAGCGACGAGCCCCAGGAAAAGAGGACATCTCGAGGGAACGTAGTAGAGCGACGAATTACAAATATTCAAGTCCGCTGAAGACGTGGAGCGAAGGGGTTGTCGAGCGTCCCTGCAGTATATGTTGAAACTTTTACACAATTAGCATTAATTAGCATATGCAGACAATAGTTAAACAATGGCTTGGCAGATTTGGACAGTTTTTAGTCCATTTCTGACATTTTCAGGATCAAAAATAGCTATTTTAACCCAAAAGTGCCATATTTGTACTTTTGAAGCAGATTTTGATGTATTTTGGTTTGAAGGTTCAGGCCACTCAAAGCTGCTATTAGTGATCCTAAAAATATCCCACATTGATTCAATGACCTCCTAAAAAAGCCAAATTGGCCACGTCATCTTTTCGCCATCGTCTCCATATGCTTACTAATTAACGCAACTTGTGCTGATTGTATAAAATCCAGCCGTTTCTATGATCTGGAGACCCTACTCGACATTTCTAACGTAACACAGCAGACGTAGAGTATCTGAACGGGAGAGCTGCACACTTTCAGATGCTCTTCATCCTTCCTGCTGCCTTCCCTCTGAGGTAGCAGTTGTAGTTTTGAGGCTTTTCGTTAGCGACGTCGCTGAAGAGCCATTCAGGGAGAAATGAAGGCGAGTCAGCAGGAGGTTCGTGGACAAGATTTAAATTATCATTTTCTTTGATTACATTTACAAATGCAGCAGCTGTACATTTACCAGATTTAAGTCGTTTTGTTTTCTGGTAAATCTACAAGATCAAAAAGAATCTTCTCAGGTTATAAATAGATTATAGCTCCGCCCTGAAACATATTTTGATGTGGATCGTTCGTGTGGTGTCTCTTCAGTTCAACACCACACACATTGTTTTACCCCTCATTATAACTGTGCAGCTCCCCCGTTGATTAGACCCTCGCTCGTGTAAAGCCACGTTGGAGCCTCGATGAATATGAAACTGAGCTCTGGATTGATTCGGGCGTCCCATCGTGAGAGTTTCCTATTGGTTTACACTTTTTTTTAATCATTTCTATCCAAGCGTTGATGCTGGACGGAACGAGAGCGAAGCGTCAGGACGATAAATATCGACGGAGAATATTCTGCATCGGCTTCCACTTCCTGTTTCCTCCAGAGACTCAAGACTGAATCAGTTGTTGGTTTGTCTCTCGCGCAATTTGTACGAACTGAAATGAGATTAAAAAGTTTCATTATCACTTTAACTCGTCTGCTTGGTGTGCGTTGTGTGAGGGGGGGTCGAACTCAATTAAAGGGTACATGTATGAAGAAACGGAGGATAAATGTGTGTGTGTGTGTGTCCTCATCTGCAGCCTGTTATCGTCTCATGACACCGCCCTGTGAATGAATCAAAGTAAATATAGAAGTCATCTTGAACACATCTGTCATCTGTCCGTATCCTGACAAAATATGAAATGTTTATAATTGAATTATTGATGTCAGCTGGTAAATGAGTATTTAAATACTTCTGAAGGAGACAGGGCTCGAGGAGAGTGTGTGTGTGTGTGTGGACAATTAAAACTACAAAAAAGTATTTTTAGTTAACGCTTCCTCTCCTGAGGTCACCTCCCTTTGTAGCCCCTCCCCTGCCCCCCCTGCAGCTGATTGGCTGTCAGCACAGGCTCAGCAGGACAGACCTGTTTCTCCTGAGGTATGTGAATGCCTCACACACACCTTATTCTCCTATACTCCCCAGGTGTGTGTGTGTGTGTGTGTGTGTGAGACAATTAAAACTACAAAAAAGTATTTTTTAGTTAACGCTTCCTCTCCTGAGGTCACCTCCCTTTGTAGCCCCTCCCACCTCCCTCTCTAGCCCCGCCCCTCCCTGCAGCTGATTGGCTGTCAGCACAGGCTCAGCAGGACAGACCTGTTTCTCCTGAGGTATGTGAACGCCTCACACACACCTTATTCTCCTATACTCCCCAGGTGTGTGTGTGTGTGTGTGTGTGTGAGAGAGAGAGGAGCTGCCATCCACTGACCGGAAGCACTTCATACTTTAGGAGCAGCTTCAGGTACTTTTCAAACTGCTTCTCTAAATAATGTGTGTTTGTATTCCTCTGTTACAGACTTTGTTTTAAAAAGGCAGGTTTTGAGAAGTGATTTGTTTGAAGATGGCTTTAGAGCAGACGTGTGCGTTAAAGTAAACATGTTGATGACCGAGGTGTAAACAACAACAACATGTAAACTCACGTGTGATGGCAGCAACAGAATAGAAACACAGATATTACACAAAGACAATACCAGTCAAATTAAATACGAATACACACTCTACAAGTAACAGGATTCAAGCAATGATCAGGTGACAGATACACAGACACACACACAGACATGCAGACACACACACACACACACACACAAAAGTGTCAATTTATCTTAAAAATCAATTTATTTTCTTTTACAGGAAAAACTAAAATGGCAAGACAACCAAGTAAGTGCGTGTGCGTGCGTGTGTGTGTGAGATTCCTCCTTGGTTCCAGGTGAGTTCCTCAGACACTGTTCACACCTAATAGTCCGCTCTCTGGTGCTCCAGACCACAGTTTGTTGCATTGTTTCATTCTTCAGAAGGTTTGGTTTGCGTTCACACGGCAAAACTCAAAGGGACTATAAACTTTAAACACAAGTCATGTGCTCGGAAATGCTGTTCAACCATTGGTCAGACATTAAGGGGGTACAAACGCAAATCCCGGGCATTTCTAGCGGAGCCTCCGCCATGGAGCATCGGCACTTTCGGCAGGTTGTTCTCACGCTGCTGTTAGTCTGGAGATCAACAGACATGTGATTATATAGTCAGACAACGTCCGTTAAAGAACATTATTACATGCTTTAGTTGAATACTCGATTCTGATTGGTCAATTCAAAACACGTGACACGTTTTTAATCCAGAACAGACAGACCGCTGTCAAGGATGTATTGACCGTTGTTAAGGATCATCTGCAGAAAGAAGTCCGGTCGATTTAACTGTCTACAGTTTGGCTGAAACTAACGAGACAAGAGCGACAAGAACACAGCGGAGAAGTAACGGGCAGAAACCCTCCTTGTTACGCAGCGGTCCAGACACAGGTCAGACGGCGACACATATTCAGTGTGCAGTTCCTTTGGCATCAGGGCAGGATATCGAGATACTCTCCACGGTCTGACATCATGACTCGTGCTACTGTTAAAGCAAGCAACGATGTTTTCAAATCTGTAATCAAAAAGCTCCTCAAAAACGCTATGGAAGCAGTTCCTGCCGTTGCTACGTAGTTCAAACGGTAACAACGGACTACTTTTCTTAGCGGATGCATGTACATTTAAATACAACTATTTTTTAAATCAATAAAATAATTTTCTAAATCCACAAAAGCATTTCAATTAATATCGGGAGTCATGTCGTTACTTTGTTGGGAATGTGGCCGTGTGTGAGAAGCGGGATGACGGGCAGCAGCGCGGTCATTATGGGGAAGAGAACACCTTCATGCCGATCTAGATCCCTCCGCCTCGCGTCGGGCTCCTGGTCGGCTGTCGGTGTTCTTCTCCTGCTCATGAGAGACGTCCTGTAGAGGAGGGCGTTTCACCGACGACAGGTGTTCTTACTTTCATGTAGCTGACGGAGAATTGTTACTTTACACGACACTGTTCAACTCTCCATTCTGCTTCACTCTTTCACTAAACAACGCGGATGTCTTGAAAGACGCTTTCGCTAAAGATTTTTGAAGATATCCGCGTTCTTGTGACACGTAAATACTGCGCTTCCTGCGTTTCGGTGCGGACTGCGTTCACACCAGAGATTAACCGCTCCAGAGTTCGCAAGCGAGCGCTCCGAGACCACCTGTTTCAGCGGACCAGAGTCCGGTTGTTTAGTTCACTTCAGAGGACTGCGTTCACACCGACCCAAACGAACCGCACCAAGCGGCTAAACGCACCAGGGTTCGTTTCAACCGGACTGAACAAGGCAGGTGTGAACGCGCCCTTAGACTCACCTGGTTTTTCCTGTTTTGATTCTAAACTGGTTTTTCAGTTCAATCCTTTCTTTCATATTTAAATTCATATGAAAGTGTGTTTGGCGCTTTTGGGTTAGAAGAGTTAAACGTGATTAATGAACCGGACAAACATAAATAAATATCAATATAGCCTTTTTTTAATTCCATGTTGGAATAAATATGACGTCACGGCTCCTTCCTTCATGCTCTCCATGGAAGTGATTATTGTGAATGAATCCGTGTCGAGTCTCTTCACCTGGTGAGAGCCGTGACGTCACCGTGACGATGCTCCAGCTCCGTGTGCGCAGGGCGAGGCTCGGAGCACAGGACAAAGAGTGGCATGAAGCCAACAGGATCTGATCCCTGCTGCATCTCCAGGCCCGGAGTACAAAGCTTTTCATCAGATCAGACTTTGAAATCCCATATATCAGCAAAACTAGGGGCTGAATCTAATCAGCCCTAACTATAAGCTTTATCAAAAAGGAAGGTCTTCAGCGCACTCTTAAAAACGGATAGGGTGTCTGCCGCCCGAACACAAACTGGAAGCTGATTCCACAAATGTGGAGCTTGATAAGAAAAGGCTCTGGCTCCCATTGTACTTTAGAGACTCTAGGAACAACCAACAACCCTGCATTCTTGGAGCGCAATGCCCTAGTAGGCCAGCAGGGTGTAATGAGTTCTTTAAGGTGAGATGGCGCCTGCCCATTAAGGGCTTTGTAGGCGAGAAGAAGAACTTTAAATTCTATCCTGTGTTCTATAGGGAGCCAGTGTAAGGCAGCCAGAACAGGAGTAATGTGGTCCCTTCTCCTAACTCTGGTTAGTACACGAGCCGCAGCATTTTGAATCAGCTGAAGCCACTTGATTGACTTCTTGGTACTCCCTGATAGTAAAGAGTTACAATAATCCAGCCTCGAAGTAACAAATGCATGGACTAGTTTCTCTGCATCGCTTTGAGGAAGATATGCCTGATCTCTGCAATGTTACGTAGATGGAAGTAGGCGGTCCTTGAGATTGATTTTATGTGGGCGTTAAAGGATAAATCCTGATCAAATATAACACCAAGATTCCTTACAGTCTCACTGGAGGCCAAATTAATGCCATCCATAGTTAGTATATCTTTAGATCATTTGTTTCGTAGATTCTTCGGGCCAAGTACAATAACTTCAGTTTTGGTCGTGTTTAACATCAAAAAGTTTAAGGTCATCCACGTTTTTAAGTCCTTAAGGCAGTCTTGAATTTTATTTAGATGATTAATTTCATCAGGCTTAATTGATAAATATAGTTGAGTATCATCCGCATAACAATGAAAGTTTACAGAATGATTCCTTATAATATTGCCTAACGGAAGCATATATAATGTGAACAGAATAGGTCCGAGCACTGAGCCCTGTGGCACTCCATGGCTAACTTTGGTTTGCGTTGAAGATTCATCGTTGACACGTACAAACTGAGAGCGTTCAGATAGATAGGACCTGAACCAGCCTAAAGCAGTTCCCTGTATGCCAACCAAGTGCTCTAGTCTTTGCAATAGGATATCATGGTCGATAGGATCAAATGCAGCACTGAGATCGAGCAAAACAAGAATAGAGACAAGTCCCTTGTCTGAGGCTATTAGAATGTCCTGTGTGACTTTAACCAGAGCTGTCTCTGTGCTATGATGTGTTCTAAAGCCAGACTGAAGATTGAAGATTGAAGATTAGAAATAGGTCTATAGTTGGCTGAAACCTCTGGATGGAGGTTGTGCTTTTTAAGAAGCGGTTTTATCACTGCTACTTTGAATGATTGTGGAACATAGCCTGATAATAAAGACATATTCATAATATTTAATAAAGAAGTGCTAATTAATGGAAACACTTCCTTCAACAGCTTAGCTGGAATTGGGTCGATTTGATCCCGATTAAAGCTTGGATTGGATCTCCTGATCCTGTTTTTTGGTTTTGAACTCCCCAAATCTGATCAGACCAGATACCCCGTGAGGCTGTGGCCATCACGCCCTATCTGATCAGACCAGATACCCCGTGAGGCTGTGGCCATCACGCCCTATCTGATCAGATACCCTGTGAGGGCGTGATGGCCACAGCCTCACGGGGTATCTGGTCTGATCAGATAGGGCGTGATGGCCACAGCCTCACGGGGTATCTGGTCTGATCAGATAGGGCGTGATGGCCACAGCCTCACGGGGTATCTGGTCAGATAGGGCGTGATGGCCACAGCCTCACGGGGTGAACCAGCCACGCTGCAGCCTCGTCTCCAGTCGCTCTGCTTCAGTGCAGCTACAATAAAACATGCCAACTACCACCACACATTGGCTCGAGATGGTAAACTCTTTATTTGATTGTAATCTGACATTACTTCAAACATTTTAGCACAGCGAAAACACAAGTATTTGTTTGTATTAATTACTAGTGATGTTACGTATTGTGCCGAGGCTTCGGAGCGCGTGTCGAGTAATCCCCGAAGCTTCTCGTGAAGCTCGTATCGAGGCTTGTGTCGTTTTGGGCCAGTGACGTCATCGATGACAGACGAAGCCTCGCTGCCTGTCGACACCACGTGACTGCTTCAGGAAGCGACTCAGATCGGTTGAGCCGTTGAACCAACGCTCATAACACCATGGATGTATAATAAGAACCATATCACCCCTCCTGCACCCGGGCCCGGGACACGATGGATCAAGAGAGCTCAGACCCTCACTCATAGAGAGGTCGGACGTGTCTAAGTATAAATAAATACTAGCATCAATAAAAGTAGTTTGTGTTCAGATGAAGCCATTGCGAACCAATTGGCTGGAAAGCTTCAAAGCTTCATCTCCATCACTATTAATGACATTCTCCGTCTCTTGAGTTCCCGTGTCCATGGGGGGAGGCTACTTCCTGGTTCAGCAAAGGGCGTGGCCGAGCGCTGAGGGCTCATCAGTACTGCAAGGAGCCGATGGGACAGATTGGGACAGACCACCTGCTTCCATGTCAAAGGGGGGATTGGGTTTTGTCCGTGTCCTTTGTGGACCACGTGACTATCAAGCCACTAGATAGGTTGCTTGGTTTTCCATTGGAGCAGGTCCGTCTGTTGAGTAATGTTCCTTTGAGGTGTTATCCGCTGACCTCTTTTATCGGCGAGTCATTGCAGGATGCTGGGCGTTAATAAAAACCCCAGTTTGCTCACAGCGCCCCGCGTCGTGCTGCGTGGCCCGACGCGGGGCGAGACGCGCTGGACTCCTGGGCCCTGCAGACAGCACGGGCTGACACCAATGTGTGTGTGTGTGTTAGGGTGGTTCCTGTGGTGCCTGCTGCTGGTTCCGGTCGCCCTGCTCCTCGCGCTCTCCCTGCAGCAGAACCTCAGCTCAGCGCCGGATATCACAGGTTCGCTCCCTCCGTGACTTCTCATTTTCTCTGTTTCATAATGTTCTTAATGTTCAGTGTGTGTGTGTGTGTGTGTGTGTGTGTGTGTGTGTGTGTGTGTGTGTGTGTGTGTGTGTGTGTGTGTGTGTGTGTGTGTGTGTGTGTGTGTGTGTGTGTGTGTGTGTGTGTGTGTTGCAGAGGAGTTGCTTCGGGCGTTAGGTCAGAACAAGAAGAAGGGGACACCTGGAGGTGAGAGATGCTACTGGTGGATGTGAGCTTTATTCTGACGGGGTGTGTTGTGTGTTTCCTGTCAGCCTGGTGGATGCGAGCTTTATTCTGACGGGGTGTGTTGTGTGTTTCCTGTCAGCCTGGTGCCTGAGCTTTATTCTGACGGGGTGTGTTGTGTGTTTCCTGTCAGCCGGGTGGATGTGAGCTTTATTCTGACGGGGTGTGTTGTGTGTTTCCTGTCAGCCGGGTGGATGTGAGCTTTATTCTGGCGGGGTGTGTTGTGTGTTTCCTGTCAGCCTGGTGCCTGAGCTTTATTCTGGCGGGGTGTGTTGTGTGTTTCCTGTCAGCCTGGTGAATGTGAGCTTTATTCTGACGGGGTGTGTTGTGTGTTTCCTGTCAGCCTGGTGGATGCGAGCTTTATTCTGACGGGGTGTGTTGTGTGTTTCCTGTCAGCCTGGTGCCTGAGCTTTATTCTGACGGGGTGTGTTGTGTGTTTCCTGTCAGCCGGGTGGATGTGAGCTTTATTCTGACGGGGTGTGTTGTGTGTTTCCTGTCAGCCGGGTGGATGTGAGCTTTATTCTGGCGGGGTGTGTTGTGTGTTTCCTGTCAGCCTGGTGCCTGAGCTTTATTCTGGCGGGGTGTGTTGTGTGTTTCCTGTCAGCCTGGTGAATGTGAGCTTTATTCTGACGGGGTGTGTTGTGTGTTTCCTGTCAGCCTGGTGGATGTGAGCTTTATTCTGACGGGGTGTGTTGTGTGTTTCCTGTCAGCCTGGTGGATGTGAGCTTTATTCTGACGGGGTGTGTTGTGTGTTTCCTGTCAGCCTGGTGCCTGAGCTTTATTCTGGCGGGGTGTGTTGTGTGTTTCCTGTCAGCCTGGTGAATGTGAGCTTTATTCTGACGGGGTGTGTTGTGTGTTTCCTGTCAGCCTTGTGGATGTGAGCTTTATTCTGACGGGGTGTGTTGTGTGTTTCCTGTCAGCCTGGTGGATGTGAGCTTTATTCTGACGGGGTGTGTTGTGTGTTTCCTGTCAGCCTGGTGGATGTGAGCTTTATTCTGACGGGGTGTGTTGTGTGTTTCCTGTCAGCCTTGTGGATGTGAGCTTTATTCTGACGGGGTGTGTTGTGTGTTTCCTGTCAGCCGGGTGGATGTGAGCTTTATTCTGACGGGGTGTGTTGTGTGTTTCCTGTCAGCCTGGTGCCTGAGCTTTATTCTGGCGGGGTGTGTTGTGTGTTTCCTGTCAGCCTGGTGAATGTGAGCTTTATTCTGACGGGGTGTGTTGTGTGTTTCCTGTCAGCCTGGTGGATGTGAGCTTTATTCTGACGGGGTGTGTTGTGTGTTTCCTGTCAGCCTGGTGAATGTGAGCTTTATTCTGACGGGGTGTGTTGTGTGTTTCCTGTCAGCCTGGTGGATGTGAGCTTTATTCTGACGGGGTGTGTTGTGTGTTTCCTGTCAGCCTGGTGCCTGAGCTTTATTCTGGCGGGGTGTGTTGTGTGTTTCCTGTCAGCCTGGTGAATGTGAGCTTTATTCTGACGGGGTGTGTTGTGTGTTTCCTGTCAGCCTGGTGGATGTGAGCTTTATTCTGACGGGGTGTGTTGTGTGTTTCCTGTCAGCCTTGTGGATGTGAGCTTTATTCTGACGGGGTGTGTTGTGTGTTTCCTGTCAGCCTGGTGGATGTGAGCTTTATTCTGACGGGGTGTGTTGTGTGTTTCCTGTCAGCCTTGTGGATGTGAGCTTTATTCTGACGGGGTGTGTTGTGTGTTTCCTGTCAGCCGGGTGGATGTGAGCTTTATTCTGACGGGGTGTGTTGTGTGTTTCCTGTCAGCCTGGTGCCTGAGCTTTATTCTGGCGGGGTGTGTTGTGTGTTTCCTGTCAGCCTGGTGAATGTGAGCTTTATTCTGACGGGGTGTGTTGTGTGTTTCCTGTCAGCCTGGTGGATGTGAGCTTTATTCTGACGGGGTGTGTTGTGTGTTTCCTGTCAGCCTGGTGAATGTGAGCTTTATTCTGACGGGGTGTGTTGTGTGTTTCCTGTCAGCCTGGTGGATGTGAGCTTTATTCTGACGGGGTGTGTTGTGTGTTTCCTGTCAGCCTGGTGGATGCGAGCTTTATTCTGACGGGGTGTGTTGTGTGTTTCCTGTCAGCCTGGTGAATGTGAGCTTTATTCTGACGGGGTGTGTTGTGTGTTTCCTGTCAGCCTGGTGGATGTGAGCTTTATTCTGACGGGGTGTGTTGTGTGTTTCCTGTCAGCCTGGTGGATGTGAGCTTTATTCTGACGGGATGTGTTGTGTGTTTCCTGTCAGCCTGGTGGATGTGAGCTTTATTCTGACGGGGTGTGTTGTGTGTTTCCTGTCAGCCTGGTGGATGTGAGCTTTATTCTGACGGGGTGTGTTGTGTGTTTCCTGTCAGCCTGGTGGATGTGAGCTTTATTCTGACGGGGTGTGTTGTGTGTTTCCTGTCAGCCTGGTGGATGTGAGCTTTATTCTGACGGGGTGTGTTGTGTGTTTCCTGTCAGCCTGGTGGATGTGAGCTTTATTCTGACGGGGTGTGTTGTGTGTTTCCTGTCAGCCTGGTGGATGTGAGCTTTATTCTGACGGGGTGTGTTGTGTGTTTCCTGTCAGCCTGGTGGATGTGAGCTTTATTCTGACGGGGTGTGTTGTGTGTTTCCTGTCAGCCGGGTGGATGTGAGCTTTATTCTGACGGGGTGTGTTGTGTGTTTCCTGTCAGCCGGGTGGATGTGAGCTTTATTCTGACGGGGTGTGTTGTGTGTTTCCTGTCAGCCTGGTGGATGTGAGCTTTATTCTGACGGGGTGTGTTGTGTGTTTCCTGTCAGCCTGGTGGATGTGAGCTTTATTCTGACGGGGTGTGTTGTGTGTTTCCTGTCAGCCGGGTGGATGTGAGCTTTATTCTGACGGGGTGTGTTGTGTGTTTCCTGTCAGCCGGGTGGATGTGAGCTTTATTCTGACGGGGTGTGTTGTGTGTTTCCTGTCAGCCTGGTGGATGTGAGCTTTATTCTGACGGGGTGTGTTGTGTGTTTCCTGTCAGCCTGGTGGATGCGAGCTTTATTCTGACGGGGTGTGTTGTGTGTTTCCTGTCAGCCTGGTGGATGCGAGCTTTATTCTGACGGGGTGTGTTGTGTGTTTCCTGTCAGCCTGGTGAATGTGAGCTTTATTCTGACGGGTGTGTTGTGTGTTTCCTGTCAGCCTGGTGGATGTGAGCTTTATTCTGACGGGGTGTGTTGTGTGTTTCCTGTCAGCCTGGTGGATGTGAGCTTTATTCTGACGGGGTGTGTTGTGTGTTTCCTGTCAGCCTGGTGGATGTGAGCTTTATTCTGACGGGGTGTGTTGTGTGTTTCCTGTCAGCCTGGTGGATGTGAGCTTTATTCTGACGGGGTGTGTTGTGTGTTTCCTGTCAGCCGGGTGGATGTGAGCTTTATTCTGACGGGGTGTGTTGTGTGTTTCCTGTCAGCCGGGTGGATGTGAGCTTTATTCTGACGGGGTGTGTTGTGTGTTTCCTGTCAGCCTGGTGGATGTGAGCTTTATTCTGACGGGGTGTGTTGTGTGTTTCCTGTCAGCCTGGTGAATGTGAGCTTTATTCTGACGGGGTGTGTTGTGTGTTTCCTGTCAGCCTGGTGGATGTGAGCTTTATTCTGGCGGGGTGTGTTGTGTGTTTCCTGTCAGCCGGGTGGATGTGAGCTTTATTCTGGCGGGGTGTGTTGTGTGTTTCCTGTCAGCCGGGTGAATGTGAGCTTTATTCTGACGGGGTGTGTTGTGTGTTTCCTGTCAGCCTGGTGGATGTGAGCTTTATTCTGACGGGGTGTGTTGTGTGTTTCCTGTCAGCCTGGTGGATGTGAGCTTTATTCTGACGGGGTGTGTTGTGTGTTTCCTGTCAGCCTGGTGAATGTGAGCTTTATTCTGACGGGGTGTGTTGTGTGTTTCCTGTCAGCCTGGTGGATGTGAGCTTTATTCTGACGGGGTGTGTTGTGTGTTTCCTGTCAGCCTGCCCTCAGAGAACTTGTCCTCAGGATCAGTTCAGCTTCCTGCTTCAGAGCGGAGCCGCCAACGTCGTGGCTCCAAAGATCTGCTTCCAGGACAAACTGTAGGTGTTGCATCCTAATACGTCCTCCGTAAACACTTCCTGCTTCCTTTCAAGTCTTTTTAAATTGTTCATGATCCCCAGAGGAAGAACCCTGTTGACTTTATGCTATCACCTTCAGCTGAAAATACCTTTTTGAAAACGTATTTTATTTTGGCGAGTCACAACACGACAAACTGTGGGTGTCTTTGTCTCGGTGTCTCTCACGTTGTCCCAAACTGTCCTCAGGGTCCTGGGGCAGGTCCTGAATAACGCTGGAGTGGGAATAAACGTGGTTATAGTAAACGGTGAGTTCATCAGTGTCTCAGTCCTCATGTCAAAGTGTCCTCCCTCACGTCAAAGTGTCCTCCCTCACGTCAAAGTGTCTCAGTCCTCATGTCAAAGTGTCCTCCCTCACTTCAAAGTGTCCTCCCTCACGTCAAAGTGTCCTCCCTCACGTCAAAGTGTCCTCCCTCACGTCAAAGTGTCCTCCCTCACGTCAAAGTGTCCTCCCTCACGTCAAAGTGTCTCCTCCCTCACGTGAAAGTGTTTCCTCCCTCACTTCAAAGTGTCTCCTCCCTCACTTCAAAGTGTCTCCTCCCTCACGTCGAAGTGTCCTCCCTCACGTCAAAGTGTCCTCCCTCACGTCAAAGTGTCTCCTCCCTCCGTCAAAGTGTCTCCTCCCTCCGTCAAAGTGTCTCCTCCCTCCGTCAAAGTGTCTCCTCCCTCACGTCGAAGTGTCCTCCCTCACGTCAAAGTGTCCTCCCTCACGTCAAAGTGTCTCCTCCCTCCGTCAAAGTGTCCTCCCTCACGTCAAAGTGTCTCCTCCCTCACGTCACAGTGTCTCCTCCCTCACGTCACAGTGTCTCCTCCCTCACGTCAAAGTGTCTCCTCCCTCACGTCAAAGTGTCTCCTCCCTCACCTCAAAGTGTCTCCGTCCTCACGTCAAAGTGTCTCCGTCCTCACGTCAAAGTGTCTCCGTCCTCACGTCAAAGTGTCTCCTCCCTCACGTCAAAGTGTCTCCTCCCTCACGTCAAAGTGTCCTCCCTCACGTCAAAGTGTCTCCTCCCTCACATCAAAGTGTCTCCTCCCTCACGTCAAAGTGTCCTCCCTCACGTCAAAGTGTCCTCCCTCACGTCAAAGTGTCCTCCCTCACGTCACAGTGTCTCCTCCCTCACGTCAAAGTGTCTCCTCCCTCACGTCAAAGTGTCTCCTCCCTCACGTCAAAGTGTCCTCCCTCACGTCAAAGTGTCTCCTCCCTCACGTCAAAGTGTCTCATCCCTCACGTCAAAGTGTGTCCTCCCTCACTTCAAAGTGTCTCCTCCCTCACGTCAAAGTGTGTCCTCCCTCACATCAAAGTGTCTCCTCCCTCACGTCAAAGTGTCTACTCCCTCACGTCAAAGTGTCCTCCCTCACGTCAAAGTGTCTCCTCCCTCACGTCAAAGTGTCTCATCCCTCACGTCAAAGTGTGTCCTCCCTCACTTCAAAGTGTCTCCTCCCTCACGTCAAAGTGTCTCCTCCCTCACGTCAAAGTGTCTCCTCCCTCACGTCAAAGTGTCTCCGTCCTCACGTCAAAGTGTCTCCGTCCTCACGTCAAAGTGTCTCCGTCCTCACGTCAAAGTGTCTCCTCCCTCACGTCAAAGTGTCTCTTCCCTCACGTCAAAGTGTCTCCTCCCTCACGTCAAAGTGTGTCCTCCCTCACTTCAAAGTGTCTCCTCCCTCACGTCAAAGTGTCTCCTCCCTCACGTCAAAGTGTCTCCGTCCTCACGTCAAAGTGTCTCCGTCCTCACGTCAAAGTGTCTCCTCCCTCACGTCAAAGTGTCCTCCCTCACGTCAAAGTGTCTCCTCCCTCACATCAAAGTGTCTCCTCCCTCACGTCAAAGTGTCCTCCCTCACGTCACAGTGTCTCCTCCCTCACGTCACAGTGTCTCCTCCCTCACGTCAAAGTGTCCTCCCTCACGTCAAAGTGTCTCCTCCCTCACGTCAAAGTGTCTCCTCCCTCACGTCAAAGTGTCCTCCCTCACGTCAAAGTGTCTCCTCCCTCACGTCAAAGTGTCTCCTCCCTCACGTCAAAGTGTCTCCTCCCTCACGTCAAAGTGTCTCCTCCCTCACGTCAAAATGTCTCCTCCCTCACGTCAAAGTGTCTCCGTCCTCACGTCAAAGTGTCTCCTCCCTCACGTCAAAGTGTCTCCTCCCTCACGTCAAAGTGTCTCCTCCCTCACGTCAAAGTGTGTCCTCCCTCACTTCAAAGTGTCTCCTCCCTCACGTCAAAGTGTCTCCTCCCTCACGTCAAAGTGTCTCCTCCCTCACGTCAAAGTGTCTCCTCCCTCACGTCAAAGTGTCTCCTCCCTCACGTCAAAGTGTCTCCTCCCTCACGTCAAAGTGTCCTCCTCCCTCATGTCAAAGTGTCTCCTCCCTCACGTCAAAGTGTCTCCTCCCTCACGTCACAGTGTCTCCTCCCTCACGTCTAAGTGTCTCCTCTCTCACGTCTAAGTGTCTCCTCCCTCACGTCAAAGTGTCCTCCCTCACGTCAAAGTGTCTCCTCCCTCACGTCAAAGTGTCTCCTCCCTCACGTCAAAGTGTCCTCCTCCCTCATGTCAAAGTGTCTCCTCCCTCACGTCAAAGTGTCTCCTCCCTCACGTCACAGTGTCTCCTCCCTCACGTCTAAGTGTCTCCTCTCTCACGTCTAAGTGTCTCCTCCCTCACGTCAAAGTGTCCTCCCTCACGTCAAAGTGTCTCCTCCCTCACGTCAAAGTGTCTCCTCCCTCACATCAAAGTGTCCTCCTCCCTCATGTCAAAGTGTCTCCTCCCTCACGTCACAGTGTCTCCTCCCTCATGTCAAAGTGTCTCCTCCCTCATGTCAAAGTGTCTCTTCCCTCATGTCAAAGTGTCTCCTCCCTCAGGTCGGACCGGAGACATATTGAGGACGGATTTCTTCAATATGTACAGCGGTGGTACGTAGTGTTGAATTTTAAAATCAATAAATAAATCTTAAACATCCAGTCATGATTACACGGTGTTACGCTGGGACTTCCTGAGCTCCTCGTTCAAACTGTTCCAAAGCTCTGATTCTTCTAATGACAGGACATGGAGGCGATGTAAAGGTGTGTGTGTTTCAGATGTGAAGCCTCTGGTGGCGCTGCTGCAGGGCCTGGAGGCTGGCTCCGTGGTTCTGATGGCGTCCTACGATGAGCCCGCCACCAAGTGAGTAATACGTTGCTCTGACCCTCGCTCCAGGCGACCCGTTTCCAAGCGCGTGGTATTCTGAGGGGAACAAAGGAAAACCTTTGCCCAACAATTATATTTTCTAACATTTAAAATATTGACAGATTCTGTTTTCTGAGTTAATAATGTAATATTAGGGAGTTTATTCTCCTGATTATTAACTATTTGTGTCTTTTAAAAGTATAATTAAGTCATCGTTACGGTACGTCCACACGTCATCGCGTTGAAGCTTGCCGGTGGGCATGTCTGTCCTGCGACCAACAACCAATCACATTAATCTCCCGCCCCGGACACACAAGCACGTGGTTTGATTGGCAGGTGCTTCTACTGGCGTATGATTTGATTGGCTGGCGCTTCTACTGGCGTATGATTTGATTGGTTGGCGCTTCTACTGGCGTATGATTTGATTGGCTGGCGCTTCTACTGGCGTATGATTTGATTGGCTGGCGCTTCTACTGGCGTATGATTTGATTGGCTGGCGCTTCTACTGGCGTCTGATTTGATTGGCTGGCGCTTCTACTGGCGTATGATTTGATTGGCTGGCGCTTCTACTGGCGTATGATTTGATTGGCTGGTGCTTCTACTGGCGTATGATTTGATTGGCTGGCGCTTGTACTGGCATAGGATTTGATTGGCTGGCGCTTCTACTGGCGTATGATTTGATTGGCTGGCGCTTCTACTGGCGTATGATTTGATTGGCTGGCGCTTCTACTGGCGTATGATTTGATTGGCTGGCGCTTCTACTGGCGTATGATTTGATTGGCAGGCGCTTCTACTGGCGTATGATTTGATTGGCAGGCGCTTCCGTCGACGCTTGAAAAGTTGAACTTTTCTCAACTTTCAAAGCGAGCAGCGGAGGCAAAGCGAAGCGACAGAACCACAAGCGTCTCCGTTGAAGCAACGCACGCTGCCGTGTGGACGGGCCGTTAATGTCGTTAATTTTCTTTCATTCATTTCATTAAAATAAACACCTAGTTCCAGGCACGTCCAGCTGGGAGGAGACCGAGGGGTAGACCTAGGACCAGGTGGAGGGACTATATCTCTGCTGGCCTGGGAGCGCCTTGGGACCCCCCAGTCAGAGCTGGTTGATGAGGGGACAGGAACGTTTGGGGCTCTCTGCTGGAACTGCTACCCCGAGACCCGACCACGGATAAGCGGGAGAAGATGGATGGATGGAAAACATACTGGAATTGAAGAAAATACAGTTTTCCCCGCAAACCATCCTTTCTTCAACTTTAATGCTAAACAATTGGTCTTTTTTTAACTATATTTAACTGGATGAAGGATTTTAGTCACAGACGTCTGGATCTTAAGTTATCATTTCATTACATGTCACTTGTTAGACGCTTTTATCCAAAGCGACTTACATTCAGTACTGAGGAGAATCCCCACAGGAGCACTTTGGGGTGTCTCAGGGACGCAACGACATGCTGACTGCAGTGGGACTCGAACTTGCTACCCCCTGATTCGAAGTCCAGCACACTATCCACTGAGCCACAGCTGTTTATCAGAGCAACAAGTTGAGCTAGCTCGGTTAGCAGCAGGACAATCACCGGGTCCGTTTGATTGTGGTTGTGGTTGGCTGTGCACGCAGAGCCGGCATGTCCCTCACTCAAGTTCCCCGACATGAGAGCCGCGCAAGTTTTCCTTTTGTAGCGGGCAGCAAAATAATGGTAACATGACGCGTTTGAGTTAATTTGCCTACTTAATAAAAAATAAAAAGTGAATCGCACGTCCATGCGATGTGAATATCGCGCATATCGCCACGACACCATATATCGTGCAGCCCTACACTTTGGTATATATCTTTACGTAAATTGTGTTGTGTCCCCCAGGTTGAGCGACGACGCCCGGCAGCTGATCTCGGAGCTCGGCAGCGTTTCGGTGAAATCTCTGGGCTTCAGGGACAGCTGGGTGTTCGTGGGGGGGAAAGGAGCCTCCGCGGACAGGACCATGGAGAAGGTAACGACCGGGAGCTTTATCATGTACCCGGAAGCAAGCTGCTGTTCCCTCGACCAAAAGCAACGGATTTCTCCAGAGGATTTAGGAATATTGTAAAAAACAAGATTTGTGGAAAACGAACCCGTTTGATAAATGCACGTTTTGTTCAGCCGGAAAATCTCCACAGACCTTATTTCCAGATATTTCCCTAAACCCTACGGAGAGATCCCATTGGCTCTGAGACGAGGGAACAGGAAGTGGTAAAATGCTGACTCACTTCCTGGTTTTAGGACTCATCACTGCACCGCTCAATTGCACGGCTCTGTTGAATACTCGATTCTGATTGGTCACTTCGGACAGTTCAGAGGTCGTTAACACTCGATAACGCACTGTTGCTAAGCAACATAATGACCGTTGCTGAGGAGGATCCACGGGCTTGGTGTCGGACTCGGGATTTATTTTTTCAATAACGACCGCTTCGCTGACTCGAGTTCCAGCCTTATTTATGATATATTAATTTAAGAACCGTTTAGATATTTATGTGATCTTATTTTTATATAATTTTGATACGGACTCTTTCTGTGACTCCATGACGCCAGACGCTTGTGTGTTTTTTGGTTGGACGGTGGAAGGTCTACGGTTTCCCGACCACATTATTACGTGTTATCGATGTCACTTTTCTGACGAGTCGACCAGAGCTTATTGTTTAATAAGTGGGAGGTTTGGAGTGGGATCAGACGTCGTCTCACGTGGCTTCAGAAAGTCTAAACCCTCGGGATCAAACAACATCTTTCTTTGTTTACTGTCGGCATTCCTCGCCTTTTGTTTGTGCTTCATCATCGTTTACATTTGATTTAAATCCCGATACCTCTGCCACGATTTCCCTCTTGATATATATATATGAAGTTTTATTTTGATCTTTCAAAAGACGATCCTAAAATCTCCTATTTTTACAAGAGACTCTGTTTCGTTCCACACGTCGACCCATAACTGGTTTCTGTATGCCGGGGACACATTTATCTGACGGACCGTGTAAAACAGGCGTCACTATCTCATTACCACTGTTACTGTTATCACCCCGCTGCTCGTTGCCCCTTACATTCCCCTGGTGCCCTAAAGACCCGCACACCGGTCTGACCCCAAAGAACACGTCCAGACGGACCCGACCGCGGCGTCTCCTCGAGTCTCTGCGTCTCGGCCGTGTGTCGCACCGGAACAGACCGCAAAGACTTCGGCCAAGAAGCACGTACGCACTGCATGTGTGAGTGGCAATAACTGTCCTGACCAGCAGGTGGCGGTAGTGTGTATTCGTCATTCAAAAGAGGCAACCGGAAGACAGACTGCGTGATAACCAGAGAAGAAGAACAGACTGCGTGATAACCAGAGAAGAAGAACAGACTGCGTGATAACCAGAGAAGAAGAACAGACTGCGTGATAACCAGAGAAGAAGAACAGACTGCGTGATAACCAGAGAAGAAGAACCGACTGCGTGATAACCAGAGAAGAAGAACGGACTGCGTGATAACCAGAGAAGAAGAACAGACTGCGTGATAACCAGAGAAGAAGAACAGACTGCGTGATAACCAGAGAAGAAGAACAGGCTGCGTGATAACCAGAGAAGAAGAACAGACTGCGTGATAACCAGAGAAGAAGAACAGACTGCGTGATAACCAGAGAAGAAGAACGGACTGCGTGATAACCAGAGAAGAAGAACAGACTGCGTGATAACCAGAGAAGAAGAACAGACTGCGTGATAACCAGAGAAGAAGAACAGACTGCGTGATATAAACAAACAACAAATGGCGTGCGTTCCATGTTCACTCTCGTCCATCAGACGGTTTCACATAACGAGTTATAAACATGTTTAGTGCGGTAATCGTTTGTTTGCGCATTTCACTACGGTTTCGCTTCTCATGCACTGATTCGCTAAGCTGAACAGCCAACCAGAGTGATTTATTTTGCCGACAGCCTCCGCTCCCGATTCAACATGTTCAATCGGCAGCGGAAGCACACCAATCTGAGTCGGGCGACGGCCAGACGTGTATCGACGGCCGGACGTGTATCGACGGCCGGACTTCTATCGACGGCCGGACGTGTATCGACGGCCGGACGTGTATCGACGGCCGGACGTGTATCGACGGCCGGACGTGTATCGACGGCCGGACGTGTATCGACGGCCGGACGTGTATCGGCGGCCGGACGTGTATCGACGGCCGGACGTGTATCGACGGCCGGACGTGTATCGACGGCCGGACGTGTATCGACGGCCGGACGTGTATCGACGGCCGGACGTGTATCGACGGCCGGACGTGTATCGACGGCCATACGTCTATCGACGGCCATACGTGTATCGACGACCATACGTCTATCGACGGCCGGACGTGTATCGACGGCCGGACGCGGCTTGGCGTTTCAGGGCCCTAATACGCTGCCGTAAACGTTGCTTTTTTTATCAACTGATAAATAATCCAGTGTTTCCTGGTTGACGTTTGTCTCTTTGTTTGTTTCAGCACTCGAAGAACAATAAAGCGACAAATAAATACGACCAGTGGCCCGAGCTGCTGGAGGTGCAGGGCTGCATCCCAAAGTACCCGGGCTGAACATCTGCAGGAGGGGCAGGGCTGCATCCCAAAGTACCCGGGCTGAACATCTGCAGGAGGGGCAGGGCTGCATCCCAAAGTACCCGGGCTGAACATCTGCAGGAGGGGCAGAGGACACTTTGTATACAAACATCTCACACTCCTACTCGGAAAGTCACACAGATGTTCAATATTTCCTATTTCAAGGCCCTCAACATGAGACACAAAGACACACAATGACCACAAAGACACACACAACGACCACAAAGACACACAATGACCACAAAGACACACACAACGACCACAAAGACACACAATGACCACAAAGACACACACAAAGACACACACAATGACCACAAAGACACACACAACGACCACAAAGACACACAATGACCACAAAGACACACACAACGACCACAAAGACACACACAATTACCACAAAGACACACACAATGACCACAAAGACACACAATGACCACAAAGACACACAATGACCACAAAGACACACACAACGACCACAAAGACACACAACGACCACAAAGACACACAATGACCACAAAGACACACACAACGACCACAAAGACACACAATGACCACAAAGACACACAATGACCACAAAGACACACGCAACGACCACAAAGACACACAACGACCACAAAGACACACAATGACCACAAAGACACACACAAAGACCACAAAGACACACACAACGACCACAAAGACACACAATGACCACGAAGACACACACAATGACCATGACACACACAATGACACACAATGACCACAAAGACACACAACAACCACAAAGACACACACAATGACCACAAAGACACACACAAAGACCACAAAGACACACACAATGACCACAAAGACACACACAATGACCACAAAGACACACACAAAGACCACAAAGACACACACAACGACCACAAAGACACACAATGACCACAAAGACACACACAATGACCATGACACACACAATGACACACAATGACCACAAAGACACACAACAACCACAAAGACACACACAATGACCACAAAGACACACACAAAGACCACAAAGACACACACAATGACCACAAAGACACACACAATGACCACAAAGACACACACAATGACCACAAAGACACACACAATGACCACAAAGGCTGGGAGGTCCTTCACAAAGGTTGACCAATAAGGGACAAGAAGGCTCGCTATAAAGGTGCGAGTACAACGTGTGTTCAACAGTACGATCCCGGGTCTGCTCGGACTTTGTTTTTGTCGTTGATGAAGTAAAGTTATTTTTGCAACCCACTGACTGCCTCAGCGATTTCTTCAGAACGCATTAGAATACAATCACGAAGAGAGTTAATAAGTTATAATGTTGAGAAGGAGGTCGCCGCCGCTGAGGCTCGAGGTCCGCTTTCTCCCAGCTTACACCCTACACCCTACCCCTACACCCTACCCCTACACCCTACACCCTACCCCTACACCCTACCCCTACCCCTACACCCTACACCCTACCCCTACACCCTACACCCTACCCCTACACCCTACACCCTACACCCTACACCCTACCCCCTACCCCTACCCCTACCCCTACCCCTACACCCTACCCCTGTTCCAGAGCAGCGAGTGTGGAGGGAGAGTGTGGAGGGGGGGAGTGGAGGGGAGTGGGCTATTGAGCCCTCACACAGCGAGGCTGCAGCGGTGCTGACTGGAGACCGGTCTCTACCTGACCGGAGTCACGCTGTGTGTGTCCTCAGGAAACACGCTGTGAACAAGTAGTTCCAGCAAACATCCTGATGAGCTGCGATGTGAACGACCTCATGATGACCTCATGTGTTTTAACTCAGGGTCAAACCTGTGTTCAGTCTAGAGAAAGGTAATGTGTGCATTTTATTATAAAGTTGTGTATATTTACAGACTGTTACTAAAACTAAGAAGCTTATAAACATCAGGTTTAAAACTAAAAGAGCTTTGAAACACAAAGAAAGATGTTTGGAGTTTTATTTGAGTTATTCATTTCAACTCTTTGTCAAAGAGAAGCTGATTTGAAACTGTTAGAAACAGTTACGTCACTTCCTGTTTCCGCCGGAGAGAGGGGAGTCAGCACTTCCTGTTTGTGCCGGAGAGAGGGGAGTCAGCACTTCCTGTTTGTGCCGGAGAGAGGGGAGTCAGCACTTCCTGTTTGTGCCGGAGAGAGGGGAGTCAGCACTTCCTGTTTCCGCCGGAGAGAGCGGAGTCAGCACTTCCTGTTTCCGCCGGGGAGAGGGGAGTCAGCACTTCCTGTTTGTGCCGGAGAGAGGGGAGTCAGCACTTCCTGTTTGTGCCGGAGAGAGGGGAGTCAGCACTTCCTGTTTGTGCCGGAGAGAGGGGAGGCCGTCCCAAAGCTGGCTGCTGTGCTCACTCCCTCCCTCTGACAGGAGGAGCCTCGTTGAGCTGCGAGTGTGCGTCACGGAGGGGGAGGGTGGAGGGAGGGGTTTGGGATTGGGCCCCGCTGTTCTTCTCACATGCCCCACCCCGGAACCTGAGGTCTTCAGACTTTTATTTATTTTGTATTTAACCTTTATTTAACCAGATAAAAGCATTGAGACAAAATCTCATGTTCAAAGCTGACCTGGCCAAGAAGGCAGCAACGTGACGTCAGACGACTTCCATCTAGAACAGGCTATCGAGGCAAGTGCCCTCAGGCTGAGACGAGTGCCCTCAGGCTGAGACGAGTGCCCTCAGGCTGAGACGAGTGCCCTGAGGTTGAGACGAGTGCCCTCAGGCTGAGACGAGTGCCCTCAGGTTGAGACGAGTGCCCTGAGGTTGAGACGAGTGCCCTCAGGCTGAGACGAGTGCCCTGAGGTTGAGACGAGTGCCCTGAGGTTGAGACGAGTGCCCTCAGGCTGAGACGAGTGCCCTCAGGTTGAGACGAGTGCCCTCAGGCTGAGACGAGTGCCCTCAGGTTGAGACGAGTGCCCTGAGGTTGAGACGAGTGCCCTCAGGCTGAGACGAGTGCCCTGAGGTTGAGACGAGTGCCCTGAGGTTGAGACGAGTGCCCTCAGGCTGAGACGAGTGCCCTCAGGTTGAGACGAGTGCCCTCAGGTTGAGACGAGTGCCCTCAGGTTGAGACGAGTGCCCTGAGGTTGAGGCGAGTGCCCTCAGGTTGAGACGAGTGCCCTGAGGTTGAGGCGAGTGCCCTCAGGCTGAGACGAGTGCCCTCAGGCTGAGACGAGTGCCCTCAGGTTGAGGCGAGTGCCCTCAGGTTGAGACGAGTGCCCTGAGGTTGAGGCGAGTGCCCTCAGGTTGAGACGAGTGCCCTGAGGTTGAGACGAGTGCCCTGAGGTTGAGACGAGTGCCCTCAGGTTGAGACGAGTGCCCTCAGGTTGAGACGAGTGCCCTGAGGTTGAGACGAGTGCCCTCAGGTTGAGGCGAGTGCCCTGAGGTTGAGGCGAGTGCCCTGAGGTTGAGGCGAGTGCCCTGAGGTTGAGGCGAGTGCCCTCAGGTTGAGACGAGTGCCCTGAGGTTGAGACGAGTGCCCTCAGGTTGAGACGAGTGCCCTCAGGTTGAGACGAGTGCCCTGAGGTTGAGACGAGTGCCCTCAGGTTGAGACGAGTGCCCTGAGGTTGAGGCGAGTGCCCTCAGGTTGAGACGAGTGCCCTGAGGTTGAGACGAGTGCCCTGAGGTTGAGACGAGTGCCCTCAGGTTGAGACGAGTGCCCTCAGGTTGAGACGAGTGCCCTCAGGTTGAGACGAGTGCCCTGAGGTTGAGGCCTGATTGAAGGGTAACACTTTATGTTGATGGTCCATAGTCCCTCTGTCCTCAGACCCTCTGTCCTCAGACCCTCTGTCCTTAGATCCTCTGTCCTCAGACCCTCTGACCTCAGACCCTCTGTCCTTTTACCCTTTGTCCTCAGACCCTCTGTCCTTTTACCCTCTGTCCTCAGACCCTCTATCCTTAGACCCTCTGTCCTTAGACCCTCTGTCCTTTGACCCTCTGTCCTTTTACCCTCTGTCCTCAGACCCTCTATCCTTAGACCCTCTGTCCTTAGACCCTCTGTCCTTTGACCCTCTGTCCTCAGACCCTCTGTCCTCAGACCCTCTATCCTTAGACCCTCTGTCCGTAGACCCTCTGTCCTTTGACCCTCTGTCCTTAGACCCTCTGTCCTTTGACCCTATGTCCTTAGACCCTCACATCCACAGAGAGGAACTTCTTCACATCCGAATCTCCGTGGACAATAATCCCCCGACAGACAATGGAGATTCGCCATGGCTACCTGTTGCTGTCCCGCCTGAGAGACATAAGAACAGGACCAAGCGAGGGTGCCGGGCCGGGCTTCTGGTCAAACTGAGGAAACGAGAAAACCGTCCCCCTCTTCCGAGTATTCTTCTGGCTAATGTTCAATCCATTGAAAATAAGCTAGATGAACTCAGAAGTCGGATTGCTTTTCAACGGAACATTTATTAAATTTATTTTATTCTGAAGGCTGTGTACTCAGAGAGGCTTTTATTCTGAAGGCTATGTCCTCAAAGAGGCTTTTATTCTGAAGGCTGTGTCCCAAGAGAGGCTTTTATTCTGAAGGCTGTGTCCTCAGAGAGGCTTTTATTCTGAAGGCTGTGTCCCAAGAGAGGCTTTTATTCTGAAGGCTGTGTCCAGAGAGAAGCTTTTATTCTGAAGGCTGTGTCCTCAGAGAGGCTTTTATTCTGAAGGCTGTGTCCTCAGAGAGGCTTTTATTCTGAAGGCTGTGTCCCAAGAGATGCTTCTATTCTGAAGGCTGTGTCCCAAGAGAGGCTTTTATTCTGAAGGCTGTGTCCAGAGAGAAGCTTTTATTCTGAAGGCTGTGTCCTCAGAGAGGCTTTTATTCTGAAGGCTGTGTCCCGAGAGAAGCTTTTATTCTGAAGGCTGTGTCCCAAGAGAAGCTTTTATTCTGAAGGCTGTGTCCCAAGAGAGGCTTTTATTCTGAAGGCTGTGTCCTCAGAGAGGCTTTTATTCTGAAGGCTGTGTCCCAAGAGAGGCTTTTATTCTGAAGGCTGTGTCTCAAGAGAGGCTTTTATTCTGAAGGCTGTGTCCAGAGAGAAGCTTTTATTCTGAAGGCTGTGCCCCCAGAGGGGCATTTATTCTGAAGGCTTTTTCCTCAGCGAGGCTTTTATTCTGAAGGCTGTGTCCCGAGAGAAGCTTTTATTCGGAAGGCTGTGTCCTCAGAGAGGCTTTTATTCTGAAGGCTGTGTCCTCAGAGAGGCTTTTATTCTGAAGGCTGTGTCCTCAGACATGCTTTTATTCTGAAGGCTGTGTCCCAAGAGAGGCTTTTATTCTGAAGGCTGTGTCCTCAGAGAAGCTTCTATTCTGAAGGCTGTGTCCTCAGAGAGGCTTTTATTCTGAAGGCTGTGTCCCGAGAGAAGCTTTTATTCTGAAGGCTGTGTCCCAAGAGATGCTTCTATTCTGAAGGCTGTGTCCTCAGAGAGGCTTTTATTCTGAAGGCTGTGTCCCGAGCGAAGCTTTTATTCTGAAGGCTGTGTCCCGAGAGAAGCTTTTATTCTGAAGGCTGTGTCCTCAGAGAGGCTTTTATTCTGAAGGCTGTGTCCCGAGAGAAGCTTTTATTCTGAAGGCTGTGTCCTGAGAGAAGCTTTTATTCTGAAGGCTGTGTCCCAAGAGAAGCTTTTATTCTGAAGGCTGTGTCCCAATAGAGGCTTTTATTCTGAAGGCTGTGTCCTCAGAGAGGCTTTTATTCTGAAGGCTGTGTCCCAAGAGAGGCTTTTATTCTGAAGGCTGTGTCACAAGAGAGGCTTTTATTCTGAAGGCTGTGTCCCCAGAGGGGCATTTATTCTGAAGGCTTTTTCCTCAGAGATGCTTTTATTCTGAAGGCTGTGTCCCAAGAGAGGCTTTTATTCTGAAGGCTGTGTCCTCAGAGAGGCTTTTATTCTGAAGGCTGTGTCCTCAGAGAGGCTTTTATTCTGAAGGCTGTGTCCTCAGAGAGGCTTTTATTCTGAAGGCTGTGTCCTCAGAGAGGCTTTTATTCTGAAGGCTGTGTCCTCAGAGAGGCTTCTATTCTGAAGCCTGTGTCCTCAGAGAGGCTTTTATTCTGAAGGCTGTGTCCTCAGAGAGGCTTCTATTCTGAAGGCTGTGTCCTCAGAGAGGCTTTTATTCTGAAGGCTGTGTCCTCAGAGAGGCTTTTATTCTGAAGGCTGTGTCCTCAGAGAGGCTTCTATTCTGAAACCTGTGTCCTCAGAGAGGCTTTTATTCTGAAGGCTGTGTCCTCAGAGAGGCTTCTATTCTGAAGGCTGTGTCCTCAGAGAGGCTTTTATTCTGAAGGCTGTGTCCTCAGAGAGGCTTCTATTCTGAAGGCTGTGTCCTCAGAGAGGCTTTTATTCTGAAGGCTGTGTCCTCAGAGAGGCTTCTATTCTGAAGCCTGTGTCCTCAGAGAGGCTTTTATTCTGAAGGCTGTGTCCTCAGAGAGGCTTTTATTCTGAAGGCTGTGTCCCAAGAGAGGCTTTTATTCTGAAGGCTGTGTCCCGAGAGAAGCTTTTATTCTGAAGGCTCTGTCCTCAGAGAGGCTTTTATTCTGAAGGCTGTGTCCCGAGAGAAGCTTTTATTCTGAAGGCTGTGTCCTGAGAGAAGCTTTTATTCTGAAGGCTGTGTCCCAAGAGAAGCTTTTATTCTGAAGGCTGTGTCCCAATAGAGGCTTTTATTCTGAAGGCTGTGTCCTCAGAGAGGCTTTTATTCTGAAGGCTGTGTCCCAAGAGAGGCTTTTATTCTGAAGGCTGTGTCACAAGAGAGGCTTTTATTCTGAAGGCTGTGTCACAAGAGAGGCTTTTATTCTGAAGGCTGTGTCCCCAGAGGGGCATTTATTCTGAAGGCTTTTTCCTCAGAGATGCTTTTATTCTGAAGGCTGTGTCCCAATAGAGGCTTTTATTCTGAAGGCTGTGTCCTCAGAGAGGCTTTTATTCTGAAGGCTGTGTCCTCAGAGAGGCTTTTATTCTGAAGGCTGTGTCCTCAGAGAGGCTTTTATTCTGAAGGCTGTGTCCTCAGAGAGGCTTTTATTCTGAAGGCTGTGTACTCAGAGAGGCTTTTATTCTGAAGGCTGTGTCCTCAGAGAGGCTTTTATTCTGAAGGCTGTGTACTCAGAGAGGCTTTTATTCTGAAGGCTGTGTCCTCAGAGAGGCTTTTATTCTGAAGGCTGTGTCCTCAGAGAGGCTTTTATTCTGAAGGCTGTGTCCTCAAAGAGGCTTTTATTCTGAAGGCTGTGTCCTCAGAGAGGCTTCTATTCTGAAGGCTGTGTCCTCAGAGAGGCTTTTATTCTGAAGGCTGTGTCCTCAGAGAGGCTTTTATTCTGAAGGCTGTGTCCTCAGAGAGGCTTCTATTCTGAAGGCTGTGTCACAAGAGAGGCTTTTATTCTGAAGGCTGTGTCCTCAGAGAGGCTTTTATTCTGAAGGCTGTGTCCTCAGAGAGGCTTTTATTCTGAAGGCTGTGTCACAAGAGAGGCTTTTATTCTGAAGGCTGTGTCCTCAGAGAGGCTTTTATTCTGAAGGCTGTGTCCTCAGAGAGGCTTTTATTCTGAAGGCTGTGTACTCAGAGAGGCTTTTATTCTGAAGGCTGTGTCCTCAGAGAGGCTTTTATTCTGAAGGCTGTGTCCTCAGAGAGGCTTTTATTCTGAAGGCTGTGTCCTCAAAGAGGCTTTTATTCTGAAGGCTGTGTCCTCAGAGAGGCTTCTATTCTGAAGGCTGTGTCCTCAGAGAGGCTTTTATTCTGAAGGCTGTGTCCTCAGAGAGGCTTTTATTCTGAAGGCTGTGTCCTCAGAGAGGCTTTTATTCTGAAGGCTGTGTCCTCAGAGAGGCTTCTATTCTGAAGCCTGTGTCCTCAGAGAGGCTTTTATTCTGAAGGCTGTGTCCTCAGAGAGGCTTTTATTCTGAAGGCTGTGTCCTCAGAGAGGCTTTTATTCTGAAGGCTGTGTCCTCAGAGAGGCTTCTATTCTGAAGCCTGTGTCCTCAGAGAGGCTTTTATTCTGAAGGCTGTGTCCTCAGAGAGGCTTCTATTCTGAAGGCTGTGTCCTCAGAGAGGCTTTTATTCTGAAGGCTGTGTCCTCAGAGAGGCTTTTATTCTGAAGGCTGTGTCCTCAGAGAGGCTTTTATTCTGAAGGCTGTGTCCTCAGAGAGGCTTCTATTCTGAAGGCTGTGTCCTCAGAGAGGCTTTTATTCTGAAGGCTGTGTCCTCAGAGAGGCTTTTATTCTGAAGGCTGTGTCCTCAGAGAGGCTTTTATTCTGAAGGCTGTGTCCTCAGAGAGGCTTTTATTCTGAAGGCTGTGTCCCAAGAGAGGCTTTTATTCTGAAGGCTGTGTCCCGAGAGAAGCTTTTATTCTGAAGGCTGTGTCCTCAGAGAGGCTTTTATTCTGAAGGCTGTGTCCCGAGAGAAGCTTTTATTCTGAAGGCTGTGTCCTGAGAGAAGCTTTTATTCTGAAGGCTGTGTCCCAAGAGAAGCTTTTATTCTGAAGGCTGTGTCCCAATAGAGGCTTTTATTCTGAAGGCTGTGTCCTCAGAGAGGCTTTTATTCTGAAGGCTGTGTCCCAAGAGAGGCTTTTATTCTGAAGGCTGTGTCACAAGAGAGGCTTTTATTCTGAAGGCTGTGTCACAAGAGAGGCTTTTATTCTGAAGGCTGTGTCCCCAGAGGGGCATTTATTCTGAAGGCTTTTTCCTCAGAGATGCTTTTATTCTGAAGGCTGTGTCCCAAGAGAGGCTTTTATTCTGAAGGCTGTGTCCTCAGAGAGGCTTTTATTCTGAAGGCTGTGTCCTCAGAGAGGCTTTTATTCTGAAGGCTGTGTCCTCAGAGAGGCTTTTATTCTGAAGGCTGTGTCCTCAGAGAGGCTTTTATTCTGAAGGCTGTGTACTCAGAGAGGCTTTTATTCTGAAGGCTGTGTCCTCAGAGAGGCTTTTATTCTGAAGGCTGTGTACTCAGAGAGGCTTTTATTCTGAAGGCTGTGTCCTCAGAGAGGCTTTTATTCTGAAGGCTGTGTCCTCAGAGAGGCTTTTATTCTGAAGGCTGTGTCCTCAAAGAGGCTTTTATTCTGAAGGCTGTGTCCTCAGAGAGGCTTCTATTCTGAAGGCTGTGTCCTCAGAGAGGCTTTTATTCTGAAGGCTGTGTCCTCAGAGAGGCTTTTATTCTGAAGGCTGTGTCCTCAGAGAGGCTTCTATTCTGAAGGCTGTGTCACAAGAGAGGCTTTTATTCTGAAGGCTGTGTCCTCAGAGAGGCTTTTATTCTGAAGGCTGTGTCCTCAGAGAGGCTTTTATTCTGAAGGCTGTGTCACAAGAGAGGCTTTTATTCTGAAGGCTGTGTCCTCAGAGAGGCTTTTATTCTGAAGGCTGTGTCCTCAGAGAGGCTTTTATTCTGAAGGCTGTGTACTCAGAGAGGCTTTTATTCTGAAGGCTGTGTCCTCAGAGAGGCTTTTATTCTGAAGGCTGTGTCCTCAGAGAGGCTTTTATTCTGAAGGCTGTGTCCTCAAAGAGGCTTTTATTCTGAAGGCTGTGTCCTCAGAGAGGCTTCTATTCTGAAGGCTGTGTCCTCAGAGAGGCTTTTATTCTGAAGGCTGTGTCCTCAGAGAGGCTTTTATTCTGAAGGCTGTGTCCTCAGAGAGGCTTTTATTCTGAAGGCTGTGTCCTCAGAGAGGCTTCTATTCTGAAGCCTGTGTCCTCAGAGAGGCTTTTATTCTGAAGGCTGTGTCCTCAGAGAGGCTTTTATTCTGAAGGCTGTGTCCTCAGAGAGGCTTTTATTCTGAAGGCTGTGTCCTCAGAGAGGCTTTTATTCTGAAGGCTGTGTCCTCAGAGAGGCTTCTATTCTGAAGGCTGTGTCCTCAGAGAGGCTTCTATTCTGAAGGCTGTGTCCTCAGAGAGGCTTTTATTCTGAAGGCTGTGTCCTCAGAGAGGCTTTTATTCTGAAGGCTGTGTCCTCAGAGAGGCTTCTATTCTGAAGGCTGTGTCACAAGAGAGGCTTTTATTCTGAAGGCTGTGTCCTCAGAGAGGCTTTTATTCTGAAGGCTGTGTCCTCAGAGAGGCTTTTATTCTGAAGGCTGTGTCACAAGAGAGGCTTTTATTCTGAAGGCTGTGTCCTCAGAGAGGCTTTTATTCTGAAGGCTGTGTCCTCAGAGAGGCTTTTATTCTGAAGGCTGTGTCTCAGAGAGGCTTTTATTCTGAAGGCTGTGTCCTCAGAGAGGCTTTTATTCTGAAGGCTGTGTCCTCAGAGAGGCTTTTATTCTGAAGGCTGTGTCCTCAAAGAGGCTTTTATTCTGAAGGCTGTGTCCTCAGAGAGGCTTCTATTCTGAAGGCTGTGTCCTCAGAGAGGCTTTTATTCTGAAGGCTGTGTCCTCAGAGAGGCTTTTATTCTGAAGGCTGTGTCCTCAGAGAGGCTTTTATTCTGAAGGCTGTGTCCTCAGAGAGGCTTCTATTCTGAAGCCTGTGTCCTCAGAGAGGCTTTTATTCTGAAGGCTGTGTCCTCAGAGAGGCTTTTATTCTGAAGGCTGTGTCCTCAGAGAGGCTTTTATTCTGAAGGCTGTGTCCTCAGAGAGGCTTTTATTCTGAAGGCTGTGTCCTCAGAGAGGCTTCTATTCTGAAGGCTGTGTCCTCAGAGAGGCTTTTATTCTGAAGGCTGTGTCCTCAGAGAGGCTTCTATTCTGAAGGCTGTGTCTTCAGAGAGGCTTTTATTCTGAAGGCTGTGTCCTCAGAGAGGCTTTTATTCTGAAGGCTGTGTCCCGAGAGAGGCTTCTATTCTGAAGGCTGTGTCCTCAGAGAGGCTTCTATTCTGAAGCCTGTGTCCTCAGAGAGGCTTTTATTCTGAAGGCTGTGTCCTCAGAGAGGCTTTTATTCTGAAGGCTGTGTCACAAGAGAGGCTTTTATTCTGAAGGCTGTGTCCTCAGAGAGGCTTTTATTCTGAAGGCTGTGTCCTCAGAGAGGCTTTTATTCTGAAGGCTGTGTACTCAGAGAGGCTTTTATTCTGAAGGCTGTGTCCTCAGAGAGGCTTTTATTCTGAAGGCTGTGTCCTCAGAGAGGCTTTTATTCTGAAGGCTGTGTCCTCAAAGAGGCTTTTATTCTGAAGGCTGTGTCCTCAGAGAGGCTTCTATTCTGAAGGCTGTGTCCTCAGAGAGGCTTTTATTCTGAAGGCTGTGTCCTCAGAGAGGCTTTTATTCTGAAGGCTGTGTCCTCAGAGAGGCTTTTATTCTGAAGGCTGTGTCCTCAGAGAGGCTTCTATTCTGAAGCCTGTGTCCTCAGAGAGGCTTTTATTCTGAAGGCTGTGTCCTCAGAGAGGCTTTTATTCTGAAGGCTGTGTCCTCAGAGAGGCTTTTATTCTGAAGGCTGTGTCCTCAGAGAGGCTTTTATTCTGAAGGCTGTGTCCTCAGAGAGGCTTCTATTCTGAAGGCTGTGTCCTCAGAGAGGCTTTTATTCTGAAGGCTGTGTCCTCAGAGAGGCTTCTATTCTGAAGGCTGTGTCCTCAGAGAGGCTTTTATTCTGAAGGCTGTGTCCTCAGAGAGGCTTTTATTCTGAAGGCTGTGTCCCGAGAGAGGCTTCTATTCTGAAGGCTGTGTCCTCAGAGAGGCTTTTATTCTGAAGGCTGTGTCCTCAGAGAGGCTTCTATTCTGAAGGCTGTGTCTTCAGAGAGGCTTTTATTCTGAAGGCTGTGTCCTCAGAGAGGCTTTTATTCTGAAGGCTGTGTCCCGAGAGAGGCTTCTATTCTGAAGGCTGTGTCCTCAGAGAGGCTTCTATTCTGAAGCCTGTGTCCTCAGAGAGGCTTTTATTCTGAAGGCTGTGTCCTCAGAGAGGCTTTTATTCTGAAGGCTGTGTCACAAGAGAGGCTTTTATTCTGAAGGCTGTGTCCTCAGAGAGGCTTTTATTCTGAAGGCTGTGTCCTCAGAGAGGCTTTTATTCTGAAGGCTGTGTACTCAGAGAGGCTTTTATTCTGAAGGCTGTGTCCTCAGAGAGGCTTTTATTCTGAAGGCTGTGTCCTCAGAGAGGCTTTTATTCTGAAGGCTGTGTCCTCAAAGAGGCTTTTATTCTGAAGGCTGTGTCCTCAGAGAGGCTTCTATTCTGAAGGCTGTGTCCTCAGAGAGGCTTTTATTCTGAAGGCTGTGTCCTCAGAGAGGCTTTTATTCTGAAGGCTGTGTCCTCAGAGAGGCTTTTATTCTGAAGGCTGTGTCCTCAGAGAGGCTTCTATTCTGAAGCCTGTGTCCTCAGAGAGGCTTTTATTCTGAAGGCTGTGTCCTCAGAGAGGCTTTTATTCTGAAGGCTGTGTCCTCAGAGAGGCTTTTATTCTGAAGGCTGTGTCCTCAGAGAGGCTTTTATTCTGAAGGCTGTGTCCTCAGAGAGGCTTCTATTCTGAAGGCTGTGTCCTCAGAGAGGCTTTTATTCTGAAGGCTGTGTCCTCAGAGAGGCTTCTATTCTGAAGGCTGTGTCCTCAGAGAGGCTTTTATTCTGAAGGCTGTGTCCTCAGAGAGGCTTTTATTCTGAAGGCTGTGTCCCGAGAGAGGCTTCTATTCTGAAGGCTGTGTCCTCAGAGAGGCTTCTATTCTGAAGCCTGTGTCCTCAGAGAGGCTTTTATTCTGAAGGCTGTGTCCTCAGAGAGGCTTCTATTCTGAAGGCTGTGTCCTCAGAGAGGCTTTTATTCTGAAGGCTTATGTTTGGAATAAATAAGAACACAGAGAGGAATACATGAAGACGGGACTTTGTTTCCGACCGGACATTTTCCACAACAGGACCCTAAGCCTCTTATCTGATTGGCTACACCAACCGCCAATGAACATAATGAAAAGGAGGAGAAGAGCTCTGATTGGCTGCCTCACAGCGTCAGGTCCTCTGCAGGTCGGAGAAGAAGAAGAAGCTCATGGCGGGTTTGTTCCAGTGAAGGAAATGTGTTCCGTTTAATTCCTTTACAGATTTGACGCCATTTCGTGTTTTGAGAAACGGCGACAAAATGGCGACTTTAGTCCTGGATAACGGAGCGTATAGCGCGAAGATCGGCTTCAGTCAGGAGAAAGTGCGGTGAGTTCAGAGAGGTTAGCGAGGTGGCTAACTGCTAACAATAACAACAATAACAACAATACTAATACAGCTGTATGTACAGTAGAATAAGAAGTACTCAGATCTTGTACTTGAGTAAAATTAGAAGTACCAGAGTGTAGGAATACAACTCTAGAGACACTACACACTGATATACACCTGAACATCAGCAGGAGAGGACTCTTTAAAGTAGAGACACTACATACTGATATACACCTGAACATCAGCAGGAGAGGACTCTTTAAAGTAGAGACACTACATACTGATATACACCTGAACATCAGCAGGAGAGGACTCTTTAAAGTAGAGACACTACACACTGATATACACCTGAACATCAGCAGGAGAGGACTCTTTAAAGTAGAGACACTACATACTGATATACACCTGAACATCAGCAGGAGAGGACTCTTTAAAGTAGAGACACTACATACTGATATACACCTGAACATCAGCAGGAGAGGACTCTTTAAAGTAGAGACACTACATACTGATATACACCTGAACATCAGCAGGAGAGGACTCTTTAAAGTAGAGACACTACATACTGATATACACCTGAACATCAGCAGGAGAGGACTCTTTAAAGTAGAGACACTACATACTGATATACACCTGAACATCAGCAGGAGAGGACTCTTTAAAGTAGAGACACTACACTACTGATATACACCTGAACATCAGCAGGAGAGGACTCTTTAAAGTAGAGACACTACATACTGATATACACCTGAACATCAGCAGGAGAGGACTCTTTAAAGTAGAGACACTACATACTGATATACACCTGAACATCAGCAGGAGAGGACTCTTTAAAGTAGAGACACTACACACTGATATACACCTGAACATCAGCAGGAGAGGACTCTTTAAAGTAGAGACACTACACACTGATATACACCTGAACATCAGCAGGAGAGGACTCTTTAAAGTAGAGACACTACATACTGATATACACCTGAGCATCAGCAGGAGAGGACTCTTTAAAGTAGAGACACTACATACTGATATACACCTGAACATCAGCAGGAGAGGACTCTTTAAAGTAGAGACACTACCTACTGATATACACCTGAACATCAGCAGGAGAGGACTCTTTAAAGTAGAGACACTACATACTGATATACACCTGAACATCAGCAGGAGAGGACTCTTTAAAGTAGAGACACTACATACTGATATACACCTGAACATCAGCAGGAGAGGACTCTTTAAAGTAGAGACACTACATACTGATATACACCTGAACATCAGCAGGAGAGGACTCTTTAAAGTAGAGACACTACATACTGATATACACCTGAGCATCAGCAGGAGAGGACTCTTTAAAGTAGAGACACTACATACTGATATACACCTGAACATCAGCAGGAGAGGACTCTTTAAAGTAGAGACACTACATACTGATATACACCTGAACATCAGCAGGAGAGGACTCTTTAAAGTAGAGACACTACACACTGATATACACCTGAACATCAGCAGGAGAGGACTCTTTAAAGTAGAGACACTACACACTGATATACACCTGAGCATCAGCAGGAGAGGACTCTTTAAAGTAGAGACACTACCTACTGATATACACCTGAGCATCAGCAGGAGAGGACTCTTTAAAGTAGAGACACTACATACTGATATACACCTGAACATCAGCAGGAGAGGACTCTTTAAAGTAGAGACACTACATACTGATATACACCTGAACATCAGCAGGAGAGGACTCTTTAAAGTAGAGACACTACATACTGATATACACCTGAGCATCAGCAGGAGAGGACTCTTTAAAGTAGAGACACTACACACTGATATACACCTGAACATCAGCAGGAGAGGACTCTTTAAAGTAGAGACACTACATACTGATATACACCTGAACATCAGCAGGAGAGGACTCTTTAAAGTAGAGACACTACCTACTGATATACACCTGAACATCAGCAGGAGAGGACTCTTTAAAGTAGAGACACTACATACTGATATACACCTGAACATCAGCAGGAGAGGACTCTTTAAAGTAGAGACACTACATACTGATATACACCTGAGCATCAGCAGGAGAGGACTCTTTAAAGTAGAGACACTACCTACTGATATACACCTGAACATCAGCAGGAGAGGACTCTTTAAAGTAGAGACACTACACACTGATATACACCTGCACATCAGCAGGAGAGGACTCTTTAAAGTAGAGACACTACATACTGATATACACCTGACATCAGCAGGAGAGGACTCTTTAAAGTAGAGACACTACACACTGATATACACCTGAGCATCAGCAGGAGAGGACTCTTTAAAGTAGAGACACTACATACTGATATACACCTGAACATCAGCAGGAGAGGACTCTTTAAAGTAGAGACACTACATACTGATATACACCTGAACATCAGCAGGAGAGGACTCTTTAAAGTAGAGACACTACATACTGATATACACCTGAACATCAGCAGGAGAGGACTCTTTAAAGTAGAGACACTACACACTGATATACACCTGAACATCAGCAGGAGAGGACTCTTTAAAGTAGAGACACTACATACTGATATACACCTGAACATCAGCAGGAGAGGACTCTTTAAAGTAGAGACACTACATACTGATATACACCTGAACATCAGCAGGAGAGGACTCTTTAAAGTAGAGACACTACATACTGATATACACCTGAACATCAGCAGAGAGGACTCTTTAAAGCATATGTTCCTGCTGGGATGAATGTGTCGTGTTCCTCCGTGTGACTCTCTCTCCTTCTCTCTCAGCGTCATCCCAAACTGTCAGTTTCGCTCGAAGACGTCGAGATTGAAAACGTTCACAGCCAATCAGCTGGATGAGATCAAAGACCCCTCGGGACTCTTCTACATCCTCCCTTTCCAGAGGGTAACGCACGCGGTCGAGGCTGCAGCCGTATGACGTCACGGTTTGACTGAGGAAGTCGTGTCCTCATGGCTGCTGGTTTCTCTCTGCAGGGCTATCTGGTGAACTGGGACGTCCAGAGGAAGGTCTGGGATCATCTGTTTGGGAAAGAGATGTTCAAGGTTTGCTCATTTCTCTTTGCCTCGCGGCCCGTCTACACGACAGCGTCGACAGCTCCAATCTGCCCGTTCACTTTCAACGGGGTGACGTCACGTTGCCTCGCTTTTTCGCCGAACTGAATTGTGGGTAGCAGAGCAGTCCGTCTCCGGCGTCAGAAGTAGAAGAACATTGTTCAACTTCTGACGCCGGAGTAGCCAGCGCCAGCCAATCAAATCCCGTTTCCCTAAATGTGACAGCTGAAGCCGTAGCCAATCAAACCGCGTCTAAGCTGGGAGAGATATCCCGCCGTTCATTTCTATATTTCAAAACAAGTCGGAGGAGAAACTAACTATCGCCGTAGCAACTCACCTTTTGCTCTGTATGTCGGGGGCGGGAGATTCATGTGATTGGTTGTTGGTCGTGTTGCTTGAATAAAATCCCCACGCTCCAGACACGCCCAGCTCCAAGCTGTCTTTGGAGCTGTAGTGAGGATGCTCCGTAGTGAGGACGCTCCGTCACTGTGTTCCTGTAGTGTGTTCTGCAGGTGCATGATGATGGCCTGTGTCCCTCCAGAGGCAGCTTCTCTCTCTAGTCGATGCTGATCCTTTGTGTTCGTATGCCGCCGACCTGGATCACAACATACATATAAAGTGCTGCACCTTCACCTCCTCTCCGCATCGGGAGACGGGTCGAGGCAGAAACCCCTGACTAACCACTGAGCGGCTGTGGCTCAGTGGGATAGTGCGCTGACCTGGAGAGCACTGGTTCAATCCCCGCTGCAGCCAGCATGTCGTTGTGTTGTTGGGCACTTCAGCCCAAAGCGTCTACTCAGTGCCGTGTGGTGTAATGTGATGCGTTGCCCGCAGGTGGACTTTGCGGACACCAGCGTCATCATCACGGAGCCCTACTTCAACTTCTCCTCCATCCAGGAGTCCATGAACGAGATCCTGTTCGAGGAGTACCAGTTCCAGTCGGTTCTGCGGACCAACGGTGAGTCCAGCACGTTATTTATTAAAGCTCCTCCCCAGCAGGCTGGGGCATCAGGCGCACTTCAGAGGGTATGAGTAACCACCGGGAACCCTTCCAGGGAAAACTGACTGTCCCTGTGTTTGCAGTTAAAGCTCCTCTTGAGGTCAGCATGTGGAATCATGAAGGAGTAAAGGCCTCTTTCCCCAAGTCACAATCAGTCACTCAGCAACCTGTTCATCTCTGCTCCGTGTTCAATGTCCGTGTTCAATGTCCGTGTTCAATGTCCGTGGTGTGTTCAATGTCTGCGGTGTGTTCAATGTCCCTCCCTCAGCCGGCTCCCTCAGCGCTCACCACTTCTTCTCCTCTCGGCCCTCGGAGCTCTGCTGCCTCCTGGTGGACGGAGGCTTCTCCTTCACTCACATCATCCCATACTGCCGCAGCAAGAAGATGAAGGAGGGCATCCGCAGGTCAGGAAACACACAACCACTAACCATGACAACCAGTAACCATGACAACCAGTAACCATCACAACCAGTAACCATGACAACCAGTAACCATCACCACCAGTAACCATCACAACCAGTAACCATCACAACCACTAACCATCACAACCACTAACCATGACAACCAGTAACCATGACAACCAGTAACCATCACAACCACTAACCATGACAACCAGTAACCGTCACAACCAGTAACCATCACAACCAGTAACCATGACAACCAGTAACCATGACAACCAGTAACCATCACAACCAGTAACCATCACAACTAGGGATGTCCCGATCACCTTTTTTTGCTCCCGATCCGATTCCGATCATTTGATTCTGACAATCTGCCGATACCGATTTTTCCATCTTTATGCAATGCGTTAAGAGAGAAAAAGGTAACGGGTAACGGCTGGTCATCCAACGCGATGAGTTCAGCTCTCTGGCCTTCTCTCTGTTCTGGGGCCGTTTCTCTTTCCTTTTGAAAGCCTCTGAAAGTGTCGGTTGCTTCAGTGCCGTTACCCGAGTGGCCGCTGTGTACTCGCCGTGTTGTTGTTGTTGTTGTTTGTTTCTCAGGCGGCGTGTTAGATTGCTCGTGTTGAACGTAGCTCTGTTCTTTCCACCACCTTGCAAACATTGCATCTGGCTGTCACACTGCCTTCGCTTTCAATTTCACAACACTTCCAAACTCCTGACCTCTGCTCCGTCCGCCTCCGAGTCTCCAGCTGGACGTAGCCTCTCGTTAGCTCGCTGCTGCTATCAGACGATGCGCCCACGCTGTTGCTCTGAGAGGATTGAGCAGGTCTGAAGACAAGCCCAAAGGAAGCAACACATACATGATGTGGAGTCATTTTAAACCAAAACTAAGTCCTCAGGATGACTTTAAGATCTAAGCATGGTCATTTTTGTTTTGTAACATTAAATTAAAAAATAAAAATTATAAAAATAAAAATTCTCGATCCCCGATTCCGAACTTTTGAAAATCACGTGATCGGCTCCGATCCCCGATCACGTGATCGGATCGGGACATCTCTACCACTAACCATCACAACCAGTAACCATCACAACCAGTAACCATCACAACCAGTAACCATCACAACCACTAACCATCACAACCAGTAACCATCACAACCACTAACCATCACAACCAGTAACCATGACAACCACTAACCATCACAACCACTAACCATCACAACCAGTAACCATCACAACCTTTACTGGGAGAAATGCCCTCTGGAGGGAACAGGGATTGTGTTCTCTGCAGACCGTTTACATGCACTCAGGTTTGGGAAAGAGGAACTCTTTGATGAGTCAAAGTAAAAAACCATGGTAACCACACAAGTAGCTGTTTTATATAAACAAAGGGAATATATAACATTGTTAATTGTAGTAAAGAATAAAAGTGTTACATCCTAGAGCTGTAGATGGTCCCCTTTGATCTCCCTTTGATGTGTGTGTTGTGCTGTAGAGCTGTAGATGGTCCCCTTTGATCTCCCTTTGATGTGTGTGTTGTGCTTTAGAGCTGTAGATGTTCCCTTTGATCTCCCTTTGATGTGTGTGTTGTGCTTTAGAGCTGTAGATGTCCCCTTTGATCTCCCTTTGATGTGTGTGTTGTGCTGTAGAGCTGTAGATGTTCCCCTTTGATCTCCCTTTGATGTGTGTGTTGTTTTGTAGAGCTGTAGGTGTTCCCCTTTGATCTCCCTTTGATGTGTGTGTTGTGCTTTAGAGCTGTAGATGTTCCCTTTGATCTCCCTTTGATGTGTGTGTTGTGCTTTAGAGCTGTAGATGTCCCCTTTGATCTCCCTTTGATGTGTGTGTTGTGCTGTAGAGCTGTAGATGTTCCCCTTTGATCTCCCTTTGATGTGTGTGTTGTTTTGTAGAGCTGTAGGTGTTCCCCTTTGATCTCCCTTTGATGTGTGTGTTGTGCTGTAGAGCTGTAGATGGTCCCCTTTGATCTCCCTTTGATGTGTGTGTTGTGCTGTAGAGCTGTAGATGTTCCCCTTTGATCTCCCTTTGATGTGTGTGTTGTGCTTTAGAGCTGTAGGTGTTCCCCTTTGATCTCCCTTTGATGTGTGTGTTGTGCTGTAGAGCTGTAGATGTTCCCCTTTGATCTCCCTTTGATGTTTGTGTTGTGCTGTAGAGCTGTAGATGGTCCCCTTTGATCTCCCTTTGATGTGTGTGTTGTGCTTTAGAGCTGTAGGTGTTCCCCTTTGATCTCCCTTTGATGTGTGTGTTGTGCTGTAGAGCTGTAGATGTTCCCTTTGATCTCCCTTTGATGGAGTGATGTCACGACTGGAACTTCCTCCTTATTTGATTACTGCAAAAACATTTGGTAATAACTAGCTAATCTAATCCAGTAGGAAAAACAAAACTACAAAATGTGAGGCCCATGAATTTAAGAGACCGTTTCCCCTCTATATCCTTATTGAAATCCACGAGGTTCCTGATGGGTGCGTCTGGAGTGAGCCGATTAGCACTACAAAATAATGTATTTGCCTGTTTTGCCTTGCAGGGTGAATGTAGGAGGGAAGCTGCTGACCAATCACCTGAAGGAGATCATCTCATATCGGTAAGATCGACTCTGTTATCTGTGATCCACTATAGCCCTGTAATCTCCTGGTATCTCAAATGGCCTGTGCTTCATCCGGTCTCTACGACCCCTCAAAGCGCTTTACAGACTACATGTCGTTCACCCGTTCACGCAGAGCAGTGCTCTAGGACCTAACATTCACACATCGTCGGCCATCCTTTGATCTTACCATGAACACTGAAGGAATCCTAACAGAGGTAAAGACTACAACTCCCATGATGCAATGCTGCCTCGTCAACACACCAAACTGCAGCTGTGACTAGTGTTAACATCCACGGACACAAAGTGGCAGGAAGTGACATTTGAAGAGGGAGAAGATCGTATTATCTGACAGGGCGATGTTTGACTCTGTAGATGCTGGACCGTTGAACGGGCGATGTTTGACTCTGTAGATGCTGGACCGTTGAAAGGGCGATGTTTGACTCTGTAGATGCTGGACCGTTGAACGGGCGATGTTTGACTCTGTAGATGCTGGACCGTTGAACGGGCGATGTTTGACTCTGTAGATGCTGGACCGTTGAAAGGGCGATGTTTGACTCTGTAGATGCTGGACCGTTGAACGGGCGATGTTTGACTCTGTAGATGCTGGACCGTTGTTTCTGTGTAAACCCTTAATGATGCGTGTTTCCCGCAGGCAGCTTCACGTGATGGATGAAACTCACGTGATCAACCAGGTGAAGGAGGACGTGTGCTACGTGTCGCAGCAGTTCTTCAAAGACATGGAGATATCCCAGTGAGTCGATAAGCCGTGTTGAGTTCACCTCTGCTCATTGCTGCGGAGCTCGAGGGAGCTCTGTTCCGCCTTCAGCTGTTCAGCAGCTCACGTATTAAGACATTTCAAATCAAATCAGGTTGTATTTATAAAGCACATTTATAAACGATGTCTGGTGGAGCCAAAGTGCTGTGCATACAATAAAATATTCTTCAGTAGAGACGCTTTAGAGCAAATACAACAACACAGGCCCTCTGTCCTCAGACCCTCTGTCCTCAGACCCTCTGTCCTCAGACCCTCTGTCCTCAGACCCTCTGTCCTCAGACCCTCTGTCCTCAGACCCTCTGTCCTCTGACCCTCTGTCCTCAGACCCTCTGTCCTCAGACCCTCTGTCCGCAGACCCTCTGTCCTCAGACCCTCTGTCCTTAGACCCTCTGTCCTCAGACCCTCTGTCCTTAGACCCTCTGTCCTCAGACCCTCTGTCCTCAGACCCTCTGTCCTCTGACCCTCTGTCCTCAGACCCTCTGTCCTTAGACCCTCTGTCCTCAGACCCTCTGTCCTCAGACCCTCTGTCCTCTGACCCTCTGTCCTTAGACCCTCTGTCCTCAGACCCTCTGTCCTTAGACCCTCTGTCCTTAGACCCTCTGTCCTCTGACCCTCTGTCCTTAGACCCTCTGTCCTCAGACCCTCTGTCCTCAGACCCTCTGTCCTCAGACCCTCTGTCCTCAGACCCTCTGTCCTCAGACCCTCTGTCCTCTGACCCTCTGTCCTCAGACCCTCTGTCCTCAGACCCTCTGTCCTTAGACCCTCTGTCCTTAGACCCTCTGTCCTTAGACCCTCTGTCCTCAGACCCTCTGTCCTCAGACCCTCTGTCCTCAGACCCTCTGTCCTTAGACCCTCTGTCCTCTGACCCTCTGTCCTCAGACCCTCTGTCCTCAGACCCTCTGTCCGCAGACCCTCTGTCCTTAGACCCTCTGTCCTCTGACCCTCTGTCCTCAGACCCTCTGTCCTTAGACCCTCACATCGTTTACTGGATTTAGTCAAGTTGAAAACCTCTAGAAATACAGAGGACAAAATAAGTTATATCAACAGGATAATACGTTACAAATTGACAACAAAGAGGACCAAAACAATGAAGTGGAGTTTAGGAGTTGAGGATCTGTGGGGTTTATTCTCCCACAAATATCATTTACAATTTAGCAGACGTCTCACGGCCCGTCCACACAGCGGCGTGCGTTGACGCTTCACCATTCACTTTGAATGGTGAAGCGTCAACGCACGCCGAACTGCATCGTGGGAAGCGACGCGGAGCTTTGCCGGCGTGGCTCGCTGCAAAAGTTGAGCGAAGTTCAGCTTTTGACGCCTCGGCAGAAGCGTCAGCCAATCGAATCGTATGCCAGTACGAGCTCTAGCCAATCAAACCGCTGCGTGTGTGTCAGGGGCGGAGATTCATGTGATTGGTTGTTGGTCGAGTTTCAGACACGCCCGCCGGCAAGCGACTTTCCAAAGCGACTTACGATGACCGATCACAGGGACACTCCCTGGGGTAGCTGAGGGCCTCACTCGAGGGCACGCGGGCGGTGGCGTTCCAGGCGGGACCTCGCAGCCTTCCGGTCATCAGCCCAGCTCACTGTCCATGAGAGCAGGGGTTCTCAAACCTTTTCTATAACGTTCCCCCTTTGAAACAAATACTCCGCCACGTCCCCCCGATCAGCGCAAAGACGATTTGTTAGGGACGAAAGGCCTTTATAGGGAGGCACCACGCGGCACCTTCAGGGTCTGAGTTATCCAAACAACAACAGGAACTGAGAAACACTGAAATGCTGCAATCCAATGTTTACAATCCATCACTAAATTCATGGCAAACCCATTTGAACACCAAGCACTAACTCAGACGACATAGTTGCATTGAGCTGATCTTATTATCCAGAGCTTCTGTAACCCTTGAATAAAGTAGTTCATCTACTCTTGGTAGTTTGTTTAAATGCATTAATTATGTTTTGTTTTTCTCATTAACATAAAGTAAATCTCACGTACCCCCTGCAGTACTCCAACGTACCCCTAGGGGTCCGCGCACCCCCATGTGAGAACCACTGCATCAGACAACATGTAGTGCCTTTACAGAGAAACCCTATCCGAGAAAAATGGATCGGAAAACCGTTAAATCGTAAAGGTCCCACGTCATGCTTCTCCGGTTCTGACCCGTCCCTCGTGTTCTGGAGCTTCTGCGTGTGAGCGGTCTGCAGAGTGAAACCCTCAAAGTGCGCCCTGTAGCGAGTAAACTCTGACACAGAGAAGACCTCCCCAACGCCTCGTTGGAGACACGTCACCGTCCATTTGATTCTTCCGGGGACATCATGATGTCATCCGTCCCCGGAACGAAATGGACCAATCCGTGGAGCCGTTACGTTAAGCCCCCGCTGATTGGTCCAAATTGAGTTTGGACATTGAACAATATAAATCTCTTCTCGTCGACTCAACACTGAACTATGATCAGTGGAAAAGGCCGTGGGACCTTTTAACATCCAAACATCTCCAAGTTAGCTTAAAATAGTCCCAAATGAATGAGAGAGAGTGCGTCTTTGGTCTCCGCTGTATCAGAACACACGTTAATAACATGTTATAACGCGTGTTTCCTTCAGGATGAAGGGCGAGGAGAACACGGTCGTCAGGGACTACGTCCTCCCAGATTTCAGCTCCATCAAGAAAGGCTTCTGCAAGGTGAGGACTGAAGCACGAGGCCCGGCGCGTGGGCTCGCCGGCCGCCGTCTGGTGCTCATAGACGTCATCCTGTCTGTATGCACGTTGCTACCCGGGACCCCCGAGGACCCTCCCCTTCGCTGAGCCTCATCGATGCTCGTCTCTCTACAGTATAATCAGTTGCTCACATCAGTCAGCACGACCTCAGCGTGTGATGCATGCAGTGATTCCCGCAGAAATGAAATCTACTTTGGGGGAACGACTCGGGGCGGGGGAATCTCCTCAGAAATCTCTCAAACATTTAGGGACGGGGCTAGTCCTGGTGTGCTCCACAGAGCTGGCCGGGCGTATGGAGGACCGTGAGGATTGGCAAACCCGTCTCAGGACGACCTAGTAGTAGTAGTCCTGGATTGGCTCAAGTTCACACCTGTTTAGGGGCGGGGCTAGTGATGTTGTCCCGGGGATGCTTAGGAGTTGATAAAGGAGATAATCTCACTGACGTCATCATTTGATTCCAAAAGTGGGTCTGGACTCGCGCCCATAGAGGCTGTTCACCTAATGGCTCCCCCAAAGTATCATTTATGGGTGGCTCCCCCCAAAGTGTCATTTATGGGTGGCTCCCCCCAAAGTATCATTTATGGGTGGCTCCCCCCAAAGTATCATTTATGGGTGGCTCCCCCCAAAGTATCATTTATGGGTGGCTCCCCCAAAGTATCATTTATGGGTGGCTCCCCCCAAAGTATCATTTATGGGTGGCTCCCCCCAAAGTATCATTTATGGGTGGCTCCCCCAAAGTATCATTTATGGGTGGCTCCCCCCAAAGTATCATTTATGGGTGGCTCCCCCCAAAGTATCATTTATGGGTGGCTCCCCCAAAGTATCATTTATGGGTGGCTCCCCCCAAAGTATCATTTATGGGTGGCTCCCCCCAAAGTATCATTTATGGGTGGCTCCCCCCAAAGTATCATTTATGGGTGGCTCCCCCCAAAGTATCATTTATGGGTGGCTCCCCCCAAAGTATCATTTATGGGTGGCTCCCCTCAAAGTGTCATTTATGGGTGGCTCCCCCAAAGTATCATTTATGGGTGGCTCCCCCCAAAGTATCATTTATGGGTGGCTCCCCCCAAAGTATCATTTATGGGTGGCTCCCCCCAAAGTATCATTTATGGGTGGCTCCCCCCAAAGTATCATTTATGGGTGGCTCCCCCCAAAGTATCATTTATGGGTGGCTCCCCCCAAAGTATCATTTATGGGTGGCTCCCCCCAAAGTATCATTTATGGGGCTTCCCCCAAAGTATCATTTATGGGTGGCTCCCCCCAAAGTATCATTTATGGGTGGCTCCCCCCAAAGTATCATTTATGGTTTTTTAAGTTTTTTTTACTCACTGAGCACTCATTGCCACCAATGCAAATGCAAATGAGTGCTTACTGAGTAAAAAAAAACAAAAAACACACAAATTATACTTTGGGGGCCCCCCAAAGTATAAACATGCTGTGGGAATCACTGACATGGCACTCATTAGAGACTCACACACACTGACAGCTGATATCTCATGACCTGCGAGCCAGCATGAAAGAACCGTCCAGCAGTTCCGAAGCCCTCTGACTCATACGTCTGAATGTCTGATGTGATCGTTTGCTGCAGCCTCGGGAGGAGATGGTGTTCAGCGGGAAGTACAAGACCGGAGAGCAGATCCTGAGACTCGCCAACGAGCGCTTCGCCGTCCCCGAGATGCTCTTCCACCCGTCAGACATCGGCATCCAGGAGATGGGCATCCCCGAGGCCATCGTGCACTCCATCCAGTCGCTGCCTGAAGGTGGGGAGACGAGCCTTCGTGGCTTCCTTCTTCGTTTCCTATCAAGCCTCTAGAGGCCTTAAAGGTCCCCTATCATCCTCTTCCTCATCAGTACATCACAGGGCTCGGATATATCCAGAGCCTGTCTCTGATTGGCTGAAACACCAACCAGATCATTGCAGCATTACCCATAATCCCCTCTGTTTCCAAAGTGCTGATTCTCTGTCTGTTACTTTAGATGAAGACAAGGCGCCCCTGCCCACGCCCCTCAGAGAGAGGTTTGGTTACAAAGAACTCAAAGGAGCTCTAGAGGAGGTTCAGGGGATAAGGGGGGGGGGTACCTGGTTGCTGATTGGCTAACGGTTACACAAGGGGGAATAGAACAAGATACAAACAGAAAGACCTACAGATCCCTGAATGATGGTCGTGTGTGTGTGTGTGTGTGTGTGTGTGTGTGTGTGTGTGTGTGTGTGTGTGTGTGTGTGTGTGTGTGTGTGTGTGTGTGTGTGTGTGTGTGTGTGTGTGTGTGTGTGTGTGTGTGTGTGTGTGTGTGTGTGTGTGTGTGTGTGTGTGTGTGTGTGTGTGTGTGTGTGTGTGTGTGTGTGTGTGTGTGTGTGTGTGTGTGTGTGTGTGTGTGTGTGTGTGTGTGTGTGTGTGTGTGTGTGTGTGTCCTGTCTGCAGAGATGCACGCTCACTTCTTCCAGAACATCGTGCTGACGGGAGGAAACCTCTTGTTCCCGGGCTTCAGGGAACGCTTGGAGGCGGAGCTTAGGGCTCTGGCCCCCGCCCACCTGCCGGTGTCCGTCCTGCAGCCCGACAAGTGAGTTCATTCAGAGCCCAGCCCAGTGTTGTCTCCTGGTGTCTCTCTGTGTCTCCGTAACTCCTCTTGTGTCTCCTGTTGTCTCTCTGTGTCTCCTGTTGTCTCTCTGTGTCTCCGTAACTCCTGTTGTGTCTCTCTGTGTCTCCTGGTGTCTCTCTGTGTCTCCGTAACTCCTGTTGTGTCCTGTGTCTCCTGTGTCTCCGTAACTCCTGTGTCTCCGTCTCCTGGTCTCTGTCTCCGTACTCCTGTTGTTCTCTGTGTCTCCTGTGTCTCTCTGTGTCTCCGTAACTCCTGTGTTCCTGTGTCTCCTGTTGTCTCTCTGTGTCTCCTGGTGTCTCTCTGTGTCTCCGTAACTCCTGTGGTGTCTCTGTGTCTCCTGTTGTCTCTCTGTGTCTCCTGTTGTCTCTCTGTGTAACTCCTGTTGTCTCTCTGTGTCTCCGTAACTCCTGTTGTGTCTCTGTGTCTCCTGTTGTCTCTCTGTGTCTCCTATTGTCTCTCTTTGTCTCCTGGTGTCTCTCTGTGTCTCCGTAACTCCTGTTGTCTCTCAGAGCCCCTGCTGGAGGTGTCCAGATAAAGAGTGGCGTTTCTATAAATACAGCCAGAACATTACAAGACCGAATCGAGACCGAATCGAGACTGAATCGAGACTGAATCGAGACCGAATCGAGACTGAATCGAGACCGAATCGAGACTGAATCGAGACTGAATCGAGACCGAATCGAGACTGAATCGAGACTGAATCGAGACTGAATCGAGACTGAATCGAGACCGAATCGAGACTGAATCGAGACTGAATCGAGACTGAATCGAGACTGAATCGAGACCGAATCGAGACCGAATCGAGACTGAATCGAGACTGAATCGAGACCGAATCGAGACCGAATCGAGACTGAATCGAGACCGAATCGAGACTGAATCCACATGTTGATTAAACTGAAGTCACGAATGAATGAGAAAACGACCTAAAAAGCGAATCGGTTTTGGTCGAGGAGCCAGTTCGCTCGCTCTGAAGAAGTGAAGTCGCTTAAATAACGTATAATATTGTAGCTTGTCTAACATCATCGTCGTCTTGGTCCTGCAGCCCTATCTGTTACCCGTGGGAGGGCGGGAAGCTGCTGGCTCACAGTCCAGACTACGACGAGATCGTGGTGACGCGAGAGGACTTCGAGGAGAACGGACATTTCATCTGCGAGGAGAAGTTCGACATCTGACTGAAACAAACTCCTTGGAGAGGACACCGGCGTCTTCCATCTTCCGTCTCCAGGATCGGCCTTCAACGTGTGTGTGTGTGTGTGTGTGTGTGTGTGTGTGTGTGTAGAAGCTATGGCTGCAACACTTCCTGTGGGAACGTCAATAAACGCTGATATTACATGTTGTGAAGACGGCTGGTTTGTGAACCGTAGGGGCGCTGGGGGTTGCCGCCCCCCCTCGTCCCACATACATACAATTTTTTTTTAATGAACAAGGTGAATATTATATAGTTGGTATCAGTCAAATGTATAATCTACGATAAAATCTCGTTTAAACGTGTGTTACGATGTCTAAAGTCACATGCTTCCTGCCTGGCCCTGCCCGTGTTTCATTACCCTCTCTCGTCTGGGCGCTACGCACAGCGCCCAGACGAGAGAGCAGCAGAAGCCAGCTGTTGCTGTCTTTAAACTATTCCGCCAAAACATAATTTCAGCCAATCGGCGTCGTCACATCTGATTACCCGATGGTTAACCCTCGTTGAGCATGTCTCCGTGTTTTACTCCCTAAAGCCACGCTGTGTGATGTCCGTTTGCTTCGCCTGTCGCGGGTTCTGATCGCTCCGTGATGAGACCGTAACGTTCCACAGAGGCAGTCGGAGACAGGCTTCACGTTATGGACGGTTTGTTCCCACGCGGACACAGGGTACACGTCCAGGCTGTAGGTTTATCCTCACACACACTCTCCACCCCAACTCACACACATATAGGGTCAACGTCACAGCGTCCCCGCCCTCCCCCCTCTGCTCCCCCAACCACAGGCCCCCCCCGACCAGCAGCTCTGTGCAGCTCTGTGATTGGCAGAGAGACGGGAGATGCTTGAGTGACACACTCGGCACCCTGTGCAGGGTCCCTACACTACGCCCCTACGACAAAGGTCCTCGCCCACGAGGAACAAATAAAACCTAGCACAAAAAAACTAACGAAACATTGTTAGAAGAACTAAAGGTCTGAAGGTCTGGGTGGACTACCAACAATGACAATACGACACCCTCTGTCCTCGGACCCTCTGTCCTCAGACCCTCTGTCCTCAGACCCTCTGTCCTCAGACCCTCTGTCCTCAGACCCTCTGTACTCAGACCCTCTGTCCTTAGACCCTCTGTCCTCAGACCCTCTGTCCTCAGACCCTCTGTCCTCACACCCTCTGTCCTCAGACCCTCTGTCCTCAGACCCTCTGTCCTTAGACCCTCTGTCCTCAGACCCTCTGTACTCAGACCTTCTGTCCTCAGACCCTCTGTCCTCAGACCCTCTGTCCTTAGACCCTCTGTCCTCAGACCCTCTGTCCTCAGACCCTCTGTCCTCAGACCCTCTGTCCTCACACCCTCTGTCCTCAGACCCTCTGTCCTCAGACCCTCTGTCCTTAGACCCTCTGTCCTCAGACCCTCTGTCCTCAGACCCTCTGTCCTTAGACCCTCTGTCCTCACACCCTCTGTCCTTAGACCCTCACATCGTACAAGGAAACACTTCCAGAGAAACCCCAGTCTAAGGGAACATGGAGAACCCTCAGGAGAGCAGCAGAGGAGGATCCTCTCCAGGACGGACAGACTGCAATAGATGCCGTGTGTGAATTGAAAAGATAATACATTTGCAACATAGGTAGTCCAGATGTTTGAAATGCATGTGTGTGTAACAGGAAGATGAATCCACGAGGATATCCATCAGGACCGATGATCCAGGACCACAGCCACGACTCAAGATCCAGCGATCCAGGACACAAGACCGCAGGATCATCCATGACTCCGGATCCCAGCGTATAGAGACACCCAAAAAGAAAGACATTTGGGGAAGCTGGGTTAATGGAACATGAGAGGACACAGGGTACAGACAGAGAGAAGGAAGAAGTGAGATGTCCCCATGAGAGGACACAGGGACAGACAGAGAGAAGGAAGAAGTGAGATGTCCCCATGAGAGGACACAGGGACAGACAGAGAGAAGGAAGAAGTGAGATGTCCCCATGAGAGGACACAGGGACAGACAGAGAGAAGGAAGAAGTGAGATGTCCCCATGAGAGGACACAGGTACAGACAGAGAGAAGGAAGAAGTGAGATGTCCCCATGAGAGGACACAGGGACAGACAGAGAGAAGGAAGAAGTGAGATGTCCCCATGAGAGGACACAGGGACAGACAGAGAGAAGGAAGAAGTGAGATGTCCCCATGAGAGGACACAGGGACAGACAGAGAGAAGGAAGAAGTGAGATGTCCCCATGAGAGGACACAGGTACAGACAGAGAGAAGGAAGAAGGGAGATGTCCCCATGAGAGGACACAGGTACAGACAGAGAGAAGGAAGAAGTAAGATGTCCCCATGAGAGAACACAGGGACAGACAGAGAGAAGGAAGAAGTGAGATGTCCCCATGAGAGGACACAGGGACAGACAGAGAGAAGGAAGAAGTGAGATGTCCCCATGAGAGGACACAGGTACAGACAGAGAGAAGGAAGAAGGGAGATGTCCCCATGAGAGGACACAGGGACAGACAGAGAGAAGGAAGAAGGAAGATGTCCCCATGAGAGGACACAGGGACAGACAGAGAGAAGGAAGAAGTGAGATGTCCCCATGAGAGGACACAGGTACAGACCGAGAGAAGGAAGAAGTGAGATGTCCCCATGAGAGGACACAGGTACAGACAGAGAGAAGGAAGAAGGAAGATGTCCCCATGAGAGGACACAGGGACAGACAGAGAGAAGGAAGAAGTGAGATGTCCCCATGAGAGGACACAGGTACAGACAGAGAGAAGGAAGAAGTGAGATGTCCCCATGAGAGGACACAGGTACAGACAGAGAGAAGGAAAATGTCCCCATGAGAGGACACAGGGACAGACAGAGAGAAGGAAGAAGTGAGATGTCCCCATGAGAGGACACAGGTACAGACAGAGAGAAGGAAGAAGTGAGATGTCCCCATGAGAGGACACAGGGTACAGACAGAGAGGAGGAAGAAGAGAGACACAGGTAGTACTTGAAGTGCCTGATGGACAGCACCACTGCCAAGACCGGGGACTCACTCGAGGCACGCTGAAGGCTGTCAGACGCGGCTTGACATTCCTCAGACCAAGGAAACCCCTGTCCTGCTGCAGCAGCCGGACCCGGGGGGCGGCAGTGCCAGCAACACCCGTACACACTTCCTGTGGTACGAGGCCGGGTCCAGGAAACTCTTCAGCTGCTTCTGGTTGCGATGATGTGGCCAGCCCGCGACCGCCTGCACTTTCTCTTTCTCGGGTGCCGATGCCTTCGCCCCCCCCACAGGAAAGTGACCTCCCTCTGCATGACATGGCACTTATCTGGGTGTAGCTTCAGACCAGCGGCTCTGATCCTCTCCAGCACCACTCTGAGAGACCCCGCACCAGGATGTCGTCCAGGTAAACCAAGCACTGCTGGCGGGGGATACCAGACAGCACCCTGTCCGTCAACCGCACAAAGGTGGCAGGGGCATTACGAAGCCCAAAACTGAGGCCCTTGAACTGCCACAGCCCTCGACCGGTCCAGAGACTCCTCGATGCGGGGAAGGGGGTATGAATCCTTCTTGGTGACCCCGTTCACCGGCCTGTAGTCTGAGCACAGCCACCGGTCTTCTTTGGGACCATGACTACCGGTGCTGCCCACGGGGCTGTCGGAGGGCTCGGTGATGTCTGCACTGCCTCGTTGCAAGCCTGCTGACGAGCCAGGGGAAGTCGGCGCGGGCGACACTTGATGGAACGCGAGTCCCCTGTATCAATCTCGTGTTCTACCTATGCGTTCGGCCCACCTCCTCCTCACTCATGGCGAAACTGCCCTGGAACTCGAGCGGCAGCTGCCACAGCTCTTGCTGCTCGGGATTCAGGCCGCCACAGTTCTTCCTCCACACCTCCAACACTGCAGACTGAGCCTCTTCCACCCCAGTCTGGGGTAACTGCTGTGGTCGGGTGGCACAGGCCGGGGGTGACATGTGTGGAATTGCCCTGAGTGGGCGTCACCGGGGATAAGGGTAAGGACGGAGGGTTTTCTTCCCACTTCTGACACCAATGAAACGTTCGACAGAGGCAGTCGGAGACAGGCTTCAGGTTGTGGACGGTTTGTTCCCTCGCGGACACAGGGTACACGTCCAGGCTGTAGGGTTATCCTCACACACACTCTCCACCCCAACTCACACACATATAGGGTCAACGTCACAACGTCCCCGCCCTCCCCCCTCTGCTCCCCCAACCACAGGCCCGCACCCCGACCAGCAGCTCTGTGCAGCTCTGTGATTGGCAGAGAGACGGGAGATGCTTGAGTGACACACTCGGCACCCTATGCAGGGTCCCTACACTACCTATATTTCTAGAATCTGTGGAATCTCAGCTTGTTTGTGCAGATCCGACAAGTATATCGATTGATTTATACCCATCGCATTTTGTCGCTCAGGGCTCATTTAGACGCTTCTTGTGAGACTTGTATTTTGTTTCGGTAAACATGGTTCATATCATCAGTTAGCTGAGTTTCCTCCCGTTAAATGATCACAAGACCGGTGAGCAGAGATCCCAGAACCACACGGGGGACCGAGTCCATGACCTGCAGAGAGCTGGGACCAGAGTAACAAAGGCTACCATCAGTAACACACTACGCCACAGGGACTCAAACCCTGCAGTGCCAGGCGTGTCCCCCTGCTGAAGCCAGGACATGTCCAGGCCCGTCTGCAGTCTGCTAGAGAGCATTAGAGGATCCAGAAGAGGATTGGGAGAATGTCATATGGTCAGATGAAACCGAAATAGAACTGTTTGGTAAAAACTCAACCGGACGTGTTTGGAGGAGAAAGAATGCTGAGCTGCATCCAAAGAACACCTGCTGTGAAACATGGGGCTGGGACCATCATGCTTTGGGGCTGGGACCATCATGCTCTGGGGCTGGGACCATCATGCTTTGGGGCTGGGACCATCAGGCTGTGGGGCTTTCTGCAAAGGGACCAGGACAACTGATCCGTGGAGAGGAAAGAATGAATGGGGCCATGTATCGTGAGACTTTTGAGTGACAACCTCCTTCCATCAGCAAGGGCATTGAAGATGAAACGTGGCTGGGTCTTTCAGCATGACAATGATCCCAAACACACTGCCCGGGCAACGAAGGAGTGGCTTCGTAAGAAGCATTTCAAGGTCCTGGAGTGGCCGAGCCAGTCTCCAGATCTCAGCCCCATAGAACATCTTTGGAGGGAGTTTTCTTCCAAATCAGCTTTACAGTTGAACATAAAAACCTCCCTCAGGGCGTTACACTTGATGAAGTTATTTTTAATAGACTTAGAAGACCTTAACCGACTATGACCTTTTTGACACTGGAGATGTTTGCAACCAGGCTCTCAAATCTTTAAATCATGCACATTTAAAACACATTTTTTTAAAAGGAGGGAAAAAACATGTCCACTTACTTGTCCACTAACATTACTAATTATAACCACATCAAGCTAAAATCATTAAATACTTAACGATTGAGACTTCGACAGACAAAGCTTGACATTTCACCTCTTTTGTGAGATATTCTCACACTTTTAAGTGCAAGGGAACATAAGTAAAAAGTGACCGTTAAGCTAGCTGTTAGCTAGGCTGCACCGCTTTTCAAATCTATCATCAAAGTATACAGTTTTTAGCAAGGAAATCAAAAATACACATCAACTTTTGTACTTCAGGGACCGTTTGTGTTTAATATATGTTAATATTTAAGAAACTTACCATAAAATCGCAGGATGGCATACGAAAGGGAAAAAAATGCGGTTCAGACATCTCACAGTCACAGGATCCAAATGAGGTATGTCCCGGTCTTACAGCGCATGTGCTGAGAAAGTACGGCAAGCACTTTGGGACAATCAGTGTGTTTCAAATCACTTTACCATTTAAATACAACACAACATGCTAATGTCATCCCATCACTTTGAACTTTTACATAAACGCAGTTAAAGTCTCTCGATTTAATTGTAAAAAGTGCATTTACTTAGTAGTTTCAATATAAAAAAAGCAATTAATGTTTCCGCCACTGGTCTCTTAAAGATTCCTCTCTCTTTATTTCTCTCATACTGCCTGCATTCTGTTCACCCTCTGTCTGAAACCAGAGCAGAGAAACAAACCAAACAATCAACGGATTCATGGAGAAAATAATCAGCAGATGAATCCGTAAAGAAAATAATGATATGTATTACCAGTCAAAAGTTTGGACACACCTTCTCAATCGAAGTTTTTATTTATTATACTTTTTTTCTAGATTGCAGATTAATACTGAAGACATCGAACTATAAAAGAACACGTGGAATTATCTCAAGTAACCAAAAAAGTGTTTCAGATCCAGAATATGATATTATATTTATATCATGTCATATTTCGGATTTTTTAACACTTTTTTGTTGACTAGATAATTCCATATGTGTTCTTTCATAGTTTTGATGTCTTCAGTATTAATCTACAAAGTAGAACAAAAATAAACAAAAACCATCGAATGAGAAGGTGTGTCCAAACCTTTGACTACTACTGTATGTGGTAAAGTAAGTATTTTTTACAGCGTGGTAATGTTACAGCCTTATCAAACAGGACTTTGTGTTGAAACCATAGGGTTGATGTTGAAACAAAGTATTTTTTACAGTGTGGTAACGTTACAGCCTTATCAAACAGGACTTTGTGTTGAAACCATAGGGTTGATGTTGAAACAAAGTATTTTTTACAGTGTGGTAATGTTACAGCCTTATCAAACAGGACTTTGTGTTGAAACCATAGGGTTGATGTTGAAACAAAGTATTTTTTACAGTGTGGTAATGTTACAGCCTTATCAAACAGGACTTTGTGTTGAAACCATAGGGTTGATGTTGAAACAAAGTATTTTTACAGTGTGGTAATGTTACAGCCTTATCAAACAGGACTTTGTGTTGAAACCATAGGGTTGATGTTGAAACAAAGTATTTTTACAGTGTGGTAATGTTACAGCCTTATCAAACAGGACTTTGTGTTGAAACCATAGGGTTGATGTTGAAACAAAGTATTTTTTACAGTGTGGTAATGTTACAGCCTTATCAAACAGGACTTTGTGTTGAAACCATAGGGTTGATGTTGAAACAAAGTATTTTTTACAGTGTGGTAATGTTACAGCCTTATCAAACAGGACTTTGTGTTGAAACCATAGGGTTGATGTTGAAACAAAGTATTTTTTACAGTGTGGTAATGTTACAGCCTTATCAAACAGGACTTTGTGTTGAAACCATAGGGTTGATGTTGAAACAAAGTATTTTTTACAGTGTGGTAATGTTACAGCCTTATCAAACAGGACTTTGTGTTGAAACCATAGGGTTGATGTTGAAACAAAGTATTTTTTACAGTGTGGTAATGTTACAGCCTTATCAAACAGGACTTTGTGTTGAAACCATAGGGTTGATGTTGAAACAAAGTATTTTTACAGTGTGGTAATGTTACAGCCTTATCAAACAGGACTTTGTGTTGAAACCATAGGGTTGATGTTGAAACAAAGTATTTTTTACAGTGTGGTAATGTTACAGCCTTATCAAACAGGACTTTGTGTTGAAACCATAGGGTTGATGTTGAAACAAAGTATTTTTTACAGTGTGGTAATGTTACAGCCTTATCAAACAGGACTTTGTGTTGAAACCATAGGGTTGATGTTGAAACAAAGTATTTTTTACAGTGTGGTAATGTTACAGCCTTATCAAACAGGACTTTGTGTTGAAACCATAGGGTTGATGTTGAAACAAAGTATTTTTTACAGTGTGGTAATGTTACAACCTTATCAAACAGGACTTTGTGTTGAAACCATAGGGTTGATGTTGAAACAAAGTATTTTTTACAGTGTGGTAATGTTTCAGCCTTATCAAACAGGACTTTGTGTTGAAACCATAGGGTTGATGTTGAAACAAAGTATTTTTTACAGTGTGGTAATGTTACAGCCTTATCAAACAGGACTTTGTGTTGAAACCATAGGGTTGATGTTGAAACAAAGTATTTTTTACAGTGTGCTCGGATGTTAATCCGGGTCCTCTCGGTCTGCTAGTGGCGGGAAACAGTCGACCCCTCATTAGCTTCTGCTCCTTCTGCTCGGAGTTGAAACACTTTGAAAATAGCTTCACCCAGACCCAAACACTTATGCTTAAACCTTTAATATAGCTCCGCCTGATTCAACAACTGATCTGAATGTAAGTTGTGTCCGTTTGTTAATTATATTTAACAGACAGAGGCTAAATCCGTCAGCATTGACAGCTAAACTAGCATTAGCTAACAGTTAGCATTAGCAGGAATCCATTGTTCCTGATCAGGTTTGGTTCACCAAACACAGGACTGAAGAATGACAACCGGGAGGAGACAGATGAAGAAGAAGCACCCAGAAGAGAAACTGGAGAACAAAGTGTTTGATTTTACCGAGGAGGAACAGAAGGGCCTGTTCGGCTCAGAGGATGATGCCAGGGAAGGTAAGACATTACGAGGTACATTTAACACAAGATGTTACTGTACAAGTGCTATGTTCAGGTATTTCACCAGAGGTGGTAGAAGTACTCGGATACAGTACTTCAGTGAAAGTAGAAGTACTCAGATACAGTATTTCAGTAAGAGTAGAAGTACTCCGAGACAGTACTTCAGTAAAAGTTTCCCATTAATGTACCGGGCGCGAGTGTGGCATGAGATATGGGTTAATTGCGTGACTCTCACGCTCAATGTGTGAGTTGGCAGCCCTGATTAGATCTTGTAGTAAAAGTAGAAGTACACGGATCTGGTACTTGAGTAAAAGTAGAAGTATTCAGATCTTGTACTTGAGTAAACAGTAGAAGTATTCAGATATTGTACTTGAGTAAAAGTAGAAGTACACGGATCTGGTACTTGAGTAAAAGTAGAAGTACTCAGATCTTGTACTTGAGTAAAAGTAGAAGTATTCAGATATTGTACTTGAGTAAAAGTAGAAGTACTCAGATCTTGTACTTGAGTAAAAGTAGAAGTACTCAGATCTTGTTCTTGAGTAAAAGTAGAAGTACTCAGATCTTGTCCTTGAGTAACAGTAGAAGTATTCAGATATTGTACTTTTGTAAAAGTAGAAGTACTCAGATCTTGTCCTTGAGTAAAAGTAGAAGTACTCAGATCTTGTTCTTGAGTAAAAGTAGAAGTACTCAGATCTTGTACTTGAGTAACAGTAGAAGTACTCAGATATTGTTCTTGAGTAAAAGTAGAAGTACTCAGATCTTGTTCATGAGTAAAAGTAGAAGTACTCAGATCTTGTTCTTGAGTAAAAGTAGAAGTACTCAGATCTTGTACTTGAGTAACAGTAGAAGTATTCAGATATTGTACTTTTGTAAAAGTAGAAGTACTCAGATCTTGTTCATGAGTAAAAGTAGAAGTACTCAGATCTTGTCCTTGAGTAAAAGTAGAAGTACTCAGATCTTGTTCTTGAGTAAAAGTAGAAGTACTCAGATCTTGTTCTTGAGTAAAAGTAGAAGTACTCAGATCTTGTACTTGAGTAACAGTAGAAGTACTCAGATATTGTACTTTTGTAAAAGTAGAAGTACTCAGATCTTGTTCATGAGTAAAAGTAGAAGTACTCAGATCTTGTCCTTGAGTAAAAGTAGAAGTACTCAGATCTTGTTCTTGAGTAAAAGTAGAAGTACTCAGATCTTGTACTTGAGTAACAGTAGAAGTATTCAGATATTGTACTTGAGTAAAAGTAGAAGTACTCAGATCTTGTTCATGAGTAAAAGTAGAAGTACTCAGATCTTGTTCTTGAGTAAAAGTAGAAGTACTCAGATCTTGTTCTTGAGTAAAAGTAGAAGTACTCAGATCTTGTACTTGAGTAACAGTAGAAGTACTCAGATCTTGTACTTGAGTAAAAGTAGAAGTACTCAGATCTTGTTCATGAGTAAAAGTAGAAGTACTCAGATCTTGTACTTGAGTAAAAGTAGAAGTACTCAGATCTTGTACTTGAGTAAAAGTAGAAGTACTCAGATCTTGTACTTGAGTAACAGTAGAAGTACTCAGATCTTGTACTTGAGTAACAGTAGAAGTACTCAGATATTGTACTTGAGTAAAAGTAGAAGTACTCAGATCTTGTACTTGAGTAAAAGTAGAAGTACTCAGATCTTGTTCATGAGTAAAAGTAGAAGTACTCAGATCTTGTACTTGAGTAATAGTAGAAGTACTCAGATCTTGTTCATGAGTAAA